>OZ025260.1:16117161-16151456 GCA_964019135.1 Arenicola marina | reverse complement strand
GACCAAGCCAAGAGCTCCGCAAACAAACCAGCCGCGACGACATCAAAACAGGCGCTATATTGTGTGTATCGACTGAAGTCTATATCAGAAAATGGCAAGTCGGGGAGGTATAGCTTTTCGGCGTTTCGCTTTGTCCCGTCATCTGTTGCCATGACGCGGGTGTCAATGAGATGACCCAGCGGCTAAGGCCAGAGAATGGCTACCTTGATTACTCTTGTGAAGTAGCCAGGGGGGTTGCATTCTAAGCATGCCAAACATCTTACTGAGCTCCTTGAGCCGCCATATTCTGATTGGTATGCCGCGAGTCGAAAAAACCTTTACCAAACTCCCATGTATAGCAGTTAATTATAACGAAACCGAATATGTTATTAAAGTTGCTGATACACAAAAAGAAACGTTTCAATTCATTGAATTGAAATCATGAAGTTAGGTCCTAAATGAATAAATATAAATATCTAGTGCGCAATAAGTAATAGGTCATGATTTAAAGACACGTTTTTGTCATCCTGGTGCATCCCATGTGGGGAAGTGTGGCTTCCTTGCGTACTACGTCATCGCATCGCTGTCGCGTGTGCCATTGAGCATAAATATAGATATGATAACGTCTGCATTTATTTAAAGCGCTTAAATACTCAAATGATCTGGTAGTGTGCCTCCTCATATTTGAAAGAACAAATATTTGAAAAGTCATCATACTGATTGATGTATGAGCAGCTTTAACCCACTGGTAGCCGTCCTTATGAAGACAATCCATCTGTTACGAAGCCAGTGTATATATACAGATAAATCAGTCTGTGAACATACTTCAATTTCGTTACGGACGTGTAGTAAGCTATATTTCTAATGATAAACCCGATAAGCCCAGGTGACGTATACACAGGGCATCGCCCGGGCGGACGACGAGACAGCGATGCGTGAGCCGTGGGAACGGGTGAACAGGCAATCATAAGAGATTTATCTAACCTCAACTGACTATGACGTCTTTTTGTGTATCGATTTGATCTCGACAGGCAGAAAGTTAAGACTTTTGTCTATCAATCATGCACTTGACTCACTAGCTCCACAACGAAGAGTAATGTTCGACTAAAGCCAGGGGCTAGACCCGCTAGTATATCGCTGTATTGACTTGTCGTTTCAAGTGGGGTTCAATTTTGTGTGCGATTCACGCACGACTGGATTTTATACACAACGCGTTCTGTGGAGCGTCATATGCAATAATAATGCGTAACAACGGATAGGTAGGTATACGCGTGGTGCGACCTTTCACGGCTGCGCGACGATGAAAGGGATAGAAAGATCGAGATCGGGAGGGGATAGGGCGAGCGAAGTAGAGAGATGGGACGGAGAGAGAGGGGACGCAGGGGGAGAAAAGGGGAGGAGGACGGGGGGCAGAAAAGAGCAAAAAGAGAGGGGAACTGCGACAGAAAGAGAGAGAAGGACAAAGGCGGGGTGGGAGACATAGAGGGTGGGGGGGGGGACTAGGTGTGGGTTGACGGAGTGTTATTGTTGTGTTGACCCACCACGGTATACAAACGATGTGGCACTTGACAAATGTTTGCAAATACAACACTCAATGACCTCTCCACACAGCGGCAGCACATAGGTGAAGGGCCAGTGAAGATCACAGATCTATCGGTATCGATAAAAGTGACTTTCGAACGCACCTGTCGCTGTCAAAAGCTGTCGATGTTGCCGTATGAGGGGGTCACGTGACATTTGAACAGAAGTTGCATAGTACGCTAACATTGGTTAGGCATACATACCCCACAAAATTCCGGTAAATTCAATCTTCACTTGATGAGCCCTACGCGTTTAGTCTGTCAGGAAAACGCACCAATCGACCTCCTGGCTGCGTGACTGCTTTCATTTTGAGCTTTTCCTCTATGTGGGATCGGCTGCAATTGCCACCTGTTATAGCCACATACAGATCACGCCACAGATCACGAGAGTTGTCAATGCATCGTAGCATGGCAGGTTTAGAAGGTTTAGACAGGTTTAGATATGGTTCGGCTTATTGTGTAATATGTATTTACAGACAATATTTTGGGAGCCTGCCTTAATTGTGGGTTGTTCGGTTCTGTCCAAATCATTGCCGAATTCCGTATTCTACCCTGCCTTCCACTGGTCGACACATGCAGCGTTACCCTAGCGTAGACAGGTGGACGGTATGTTCTCATACTTGTTACGGGTGGGGACTCCGTTACGAGATAACGCCACTGTTTCATGTCATTTCTACGGAATCTGGCACCGAAATGAACGTTCCGATCATCCGGCCTCCTCTGTCAGCAAACGATGAGCGGTTGCCGTCATTACCAACTATCTTTCACGTATGGCTGGTACCCCCGCCCCCCCCCCCTACCTCCAACCACACACACACACACACATGCTTTATCAAAGGGACATCGCTGTTTCGAGAGTGATTGCGAGTTGTGGTCGAATACTCCCACGAAATCCTGGATCCGCGTTTGTATCGAGCAACATCCCCGGTGTACTTACTGCTTATCTGTGATACCAATCATCCTTTTTTTTATTTTGGTCGGATATGAAAACCCGTTTTGCTATCGGTGTCGGATGGCTGATCGCGAAACGTCGTCCGTTATTATCGAAATGAGCGGCGACCTAGTTGCCATGGTGTCCTGCGCGACAGCGTCGCACCGTGCGTTTGGCAGTCCTCGGGGCGCGAAGAGCGCATTGGAACCGGAAGTCACGGTCGCCATTAAATCAATTTGTATTGTGGCCTGATTTTTATACGACCTGAACACAGCGTTGTGGGTGGTGCACCCACAGGCCGCTGGGTGGCGTGTAGTGCGAGCACGATCTGCGGGGGAAGGATGTCGGCAGCCGAATGGCAGAGAAAATTTGCTTTAGTGTTGGACGTAATCAAACTGAGGCAAGATCAAGGGGACTGGTTGGAAGTTGGCGCTTGGGGGTTCGGGGGTGGGGGTTTAGGGATTGGTGGTGGCGTTCTCGCATTGGGGCGGAAGTGAGGGGTGCTTCCGTCGGGGGTCCGGCGTAGGAATACATCCCGTGAACGCGTCACTGCAGTTGATTTATACCGAGCTGCCGCGCGTACGTTTCGAATATTGTCCGGTTGTCGGGTGGAAATTGAATCAGTGTAAATGGCGGGGCACATAACAAATCCCATGCGTTTTGTACCAGGGTCAGTCAATGGTCATAACTTATGACCACCTCCTCTAACTTGGATTTTCCCTTCCCATCCCCCTCTCCACCCTTCCTTCCACTTCCTCAGATTCTTCATTCGAAAACTAATTCTATAATAATGATTAGATTACCGATGCATCTGGATCCCGTCTAAGTTTCGTTCAAGCCCACTTTTCATTGGCCCGGGGAGTTTTCTTTGAAGAACGCCACCTCAGGAAAAAGTCTCCTTCTGACCTTGACCTTGACCCTTCCCATTGTGGTGACATGACCTTACCGATTAAAGCGTCAACCGTAAACCAACGAATGGGGCCTGATGATTTACGTCAAGCAGCGCACCCAGTTGACGCTTAACTCATCATGTTCAAATAAGCTAACTAGTGAAAAATGGCTTTCTGTTGAGCACTTGGTGGATAGGGCGAAAGGAGTTTTATGAGATGCGAATCCTGTTCATCCCCGGCCATGCAATCCGTCATGGCCATCCACGGCTGATCCCAAAGAACCAGGGTGCCACCCTGCCCCCCTCCCCCACGCTGCCACCCCCCCCCCCCCCACTCCCCCCATGCTGCCATCCTCCCCCCGTCGGGACATAATTCGTGTACATCCAACCTCACCACGGACCCTCTAACCTCCCGCCCCTAGCCCACCACCCCACCCCTCACTCCTATCCCCACTCTCTCGCCATTCCCCACCCTCTCGCGATCCTCCACCCTCTCACCCCCCCCCCCCCTCCAACGACCGCAGGCTCGGTTCACGTCTTGCACGCCAGCTTGCATCACTCGTCCATAACTCTACCAGACCTTCCACCCAACCACCCTACCATATAACCAATGGCTTCCTTCAGTCGTCGTCGTCGTCCTCCACCATCCCCTCACCACCACCACCCCCCCCCCCCTCCCACCCCCTGGCGCCCCGGCCACCACCCAACCACCCACCCATCCTCCTTCTAGTCACCACACTATCTATTACGATCCATTGGGCCTATAAAGGATATGATCAATACAGGTCTTAATCCCCAGTCCGGCAGTTTGTATGTCGGAGATCTATGGCTTGGTCGGGTCTTTAAGGGTCGTAAAGAGCTGGGTCCCTGCTCGTCCATCTTGTGGCCGAACACCCGGAGAGGCGGTCGTCTAGGCTCTGTGGGGATGAAATATGACCCGTGCCGTTGCTTAACGGCGCGAGTTACATCTATTCAGCATGCATATGTCGGGGCTTTTTTGGTATTAAATGTTCGCAGATAAACGACGGTACAGCAGTGAGTTAGCGTGTATGCCTGGCACCGTATTGAGTCCGGCATTTTATTTAAGATCAATCAGTAGTGCCGCTCAACCAGGATGCCTTTCGTCGTTTGATAAGTGTACTAATGTACTAAAGAAGAAACACGCTAGGCTGTTAATGGTTTGAATCTTGAAGTCAAATTTCGCGTAATTAACGTAAAAAGGTATCACATTCCCACGGATTGACCAGGGAATGCGAGTCCATTACATACATTATTTATTACCAAGCACTTGATAAAAACAGCTTGTTTGAATGGCTCCCCATAAATTGTTGTGGATGATTGTTTTAAATGAAGGTTAAACCAAGAGTAAATGTTGCACAGAAGGCGTAAAATATTAGTGGTACTTACAAGTACTTGCTGGTACAAATAGAGCTTTCCGCCGCATGATAATAAAACATTGTCTTGAGTCGTTACGTATCTGAATTGTCTCTATATAGACATGTACAGCTGACTCAGAACTAGACTAGACTCTGGTGATCTCCGTATGTTTTATCCCGTGCCCCTCAACCCAAGTGTCAGAGGTTTTTCACACTGTGCCATTTTTAGCTGTGGCGCCTGCAAAACTCGAGCGTCCTGTCCTATGCGGTTTACGTCGATGAATATACGTAGGCACAACAATGGAATCGATAGAAGTGTTTAGGAATTGGGCGCCATGTTGGTTTGATAGAATGACAATGAAATACGGTGCGAATGCAATTAACTTGTCATATTTACCGGGTGGTTACTTAACGAGGTTGTGACAGATACGCCATACTGAGGGTGCGCGAGGCGAAGAAACAAGGCAGAATTTATTGAAAGGGTATCCTCAGTGAATATTTATTGACTCTCGAGTGTAGTACATGAGTGTCATATTTATGATAATCACCGCAACTGCTGGTTAGATATTATACATATACAAGGTATATACCTATGTATTATGTTGCTGCAAGTAATAGTGGTTAATGTGCGAGATTTTTGTCGAATTCTCGGGGGCCATTCAGTGCGCAACGTTTATCACGATTACCACATTTTACCACAACCACACGGCATTAAAGTCGAAGACAATGGTACAGATTACAGTTCACTGGCGGATCCAATGGGGGTGAGAGGGGGTGAGGTAGGGGGGCTTCATGTGTGTGACCCCTCGCTTTTAATAGAACTAATAATCAGTGTGCTTGCCTCATTTTGTGTGAAACCCCTATTTTTTATGGTCATAACAATCTGTTACACCCCGCTTTCCAGCCTGCCCCTCCCCCGCCGGTCTCCTCCGCCTACGGCAACAGCGGTAACCATGGAAACGAGCGACCCAGCACAGCCATAACGTTCGGGTACGGACCCCCCACTCCTGCCGACCCTCCGCCGCCTGGCGGCTACCCCACCGGGGGCAGACACCAGCCGACATACCCCACGATTGCCATGGGAACCCCCGGGGTGGAGATTCACCGTGTACCTGGCGACCGCTGGAGACCGCCCGTGACCACTCACCGCAAAGAAATGGAGGTAAGAAACAGTTCAAAAACCTGTCACTTTATTCATCGACAATCTGGTGAGCGGTATGTGGGTTATTCTGTTCTAATGAGTAAAGCATAGCCATATACACGCTCAGAAACAATGCCCCGGTCTTAACTTGACCGTAAGGGAGTCATTCGCGCTACCCGAGTATACTTGAAGCTTGCCCTTATATAGGCCTACATATAGGCTACCAGCACCTCATTTAGCAAAGTTGACATCCTTGGTATATCGTTTTGCACTAATCCTCATATTTTCCGTCAAGCCGTGTTGTGTATGTTAACATATACCCCCCATCGCTGGTTTGTTTGTACGTAATCAAACCTGTATTCTTCCTTAGCCTTCGCATCAAAGCGAAAGGGAAACGTTGCTATGACAACGAACGTGAGTAACTTGCATAGGCTCTGCTGGAGTCTGATCATGACTTGTAAATGACGCTATTTATTTCCGTTCTTTTGTACTTAATTAAGCTGTTGATTTTCCGTTTTATATCACTCCCGCTTCGCATCCCTACCGTTCCGTTACGTTGTGACCCCGACCTTGCATGGAGGGTCCCAGGATTACGGGACCTATCACCGCCTGTCTGTTACCTGTCACCAATATGGCTTTTGTGCTGGGTGCTTTATTATAATCGCTACACGGCTTGGGTACGAAAAGGCTTCACCGGGCATCTTGGAAGGAAACCATGTTCCGAAGCCGTGGCGCCCATAAGATGTTCTTCAATGAAGTAGAATAAAATACTTCGGTCTTGGGTTGTTTATCCGTTGGCGAATCAAATGGCGACGGAAGGTGGGGCGGAGGTAGCTTGTGGGGAGGGGGAAGGGCGACGAACTTCTCATCCTGCCCATCCCAACGGCTCTGTCATTGATATCACAGGTTAAATTTTCTATTCCTTGGTTTATCGGCGATACATCTTGGCGTCTACCTTCACCCCCACCCCTCCTACCCCTCCCCCCTCCCTCCTTTACCCCGCTGTCACCCCCACTCCCATACCCTTATCCTCCATCGATTTATCATGTAGCATCTTGCGAAAGTCAGACAAGCAAATCCGACCATTTTTCTGTCTTTCACCTGAGCCGTGAGACAAGAACAGTCAACCTAAGCAATCACTATTTGTGAACCGACCATTAGCTCATCCTTTGTCTGTTTTGTCAAGTTCAAAACTGCGTTGTTTTGACCGCGTTCACCTCGTGCCATGGTATCGAATCAATCGATGTGTCTGGGGGGGGGGTGTGGGGGGGGGGGCGGGGGTAGCCTCGGTCGCCCAGGTCAATGCCCCGTGGTTGTCACAACATATGGTATGCATATAAAAATCCGATTTTGTTTCTTTAAACATGCGGCATATAGGCATGGATATCAATATATTTCATAATAAATATACATGTAACATTAAAATCCCCAATATTCAGAGGTGAATGTATCTCCTGGCTCACTCTGTTAAAACAAATCGTGTATTTGAAACTCCAACGACACTGATCCATCCTGGTCAGCCCCCCTCCCCCCCCCCCCACCCCGCACCCCTACTCCAATCCACTCCTTTAATAAATACCGATTGCAACACATTGATATGACATCTAGGAGTGTGATTGGTTATATATTCAGGATGTTTTAAACAGTTCTGGTCAATTCGCGTCAATGGTAGAAGGAATGGAAGGGCGGAACCATGTCCCCCGGGGTAACCTCCTACACTTTGCGAAGTAGAACACGAAAGCTTTATCCTGAAAGATCTATTGTACCAAGCAAGCCAAAAAAATGTCATCCATATGATGTTTGAAAACTTATTGGACGAGGAGAGTTAGTGCTTACGATCTGTTTGATTGGCTGATGAGATGGTTTCTAACGGCTGTAATTTACTATTTCTATCTGGGATGAAAGACGACACGTGGAATCGTCTATGTGTGTGGATCACAGGTCATGTTTAGCTCTGCACGGCATCATAATGCACGGCAGCACGCTTATCAGGGTCAATTCGCAGAGTTGTGGCTTCGTTCATGGTGCTCATCGTGGTCAGCCATGTGTGTGGGTCCTTATGGGGCTGGGGGTGTTTCTCTACCGGTGGTTGCCTCGCTTCATGCGGCTGCTTGTCGACAAGGCCCTTAAAGGGGGGAGGGAGGGGCTGGGAGAGGGGCTTAAACGGGATTAATCCAGCTCGTTACACAGCCGTCGATAATCCCTTTTTATCGTCCACCCTGCCCTCAACTGGCGCCTCATTCTGTCCACCCCTTCACCCTCCACCACCACCAGATACGCCCCACGCCGTCCACAAGGCCTGTCTTCTAAACGCCCTAACACCCCACCCACCCCCACCCATATCCACACCCACCCCCACCAACGCCCACTCACCCACACCCACCGGTCCCCAACCCTCTTAGCCGTACCGGTCGCTGCTGCACTGATCCAATGCAGCTGTAAACTCACCTTCGCCACTCCTGGAATTTCACACCTCGCTTCAGTCTTACGTTTTAAATACGAGAGTTAAAAAAAAGTTAATTTACCAAGTTTACACGCCAAAGGCCACCCCCTTTACTTCATCGACTTTGCCTGACATTGGTGATGTATGTTATTACCCCCACCGGACCTAATCCCACCTTTCACCTTTCGTTATGATAGTATTGCATGTAATATAAATATAATAAATATGTATAGAATAAAATAATGGGCACGCATTACACTTTGAGGCCACAAGAAAGGTATGTGTTCAAATATGTGTTCCTCTTTACGTTGTCTGTATTGTCTATTGTGGATCCTGTGTCTGTGGTGCCGTCGCATTTTCTTCTCGTCCAGTTGGCCTCCCGACGACCATATCTCCTCCCGGTTGACCTTGGGTCTCACTGCAGTGACCCAGGGACTATCTGGTTCTCCATTCATTACCCCAGGACAGGCATTCCATTGGGAAGCTGCCTGGCAATCACTGAACTGTCGCCATGCTCAATCTATCGGAAAGGGCCGAGCCGCCCTCACATCCATTATGTCCTATTTACTTTCTCGAGCGATCCATTTACATTGTAATAAATACTTGCTCAGATATGCCGCTGGAGAACGCTATGTTAAAGAGGTGAAACATGTTCTTGACATGTAATTTTTTGCTAAAATGAATGAATGAGAACACTTGCTGGCAAACTATGTTTATGCACGATCGATCGGTAACTGGTGTCATATGTGCATGGGATGGAACATGGACGTGTGATGTCTAAATCGGTGATAGATAGTCTGTAATCATTCTACGGGGACACTCGTAGCACATATGCTACCCGATATATCAAACCAACACGATGGAAAACACAGTTGAACCATCACTGTTGCAATTTCATTGCGGCAGGGAAAAATGTCTCGAACTACATCGACACCAGCTTGCGCTTAGCTTGCAACTTCGTTTTGACGGATGAGTCGATTTGAGGTTTTCTCGGCGCGGCATATTTTGGCACTGAATGGCTCCACATTGAGAATAGTGTCCCCTCCCTCCCGGTTCGTTACATCCGGGATGCCCCTCTGGTTGGACGACCGTCTTTGTGATCATATGGTCTACGGAGTCAAAGGAACGTCCAGGGATAATGACATTTAAGCAATTCCCAAATTTCGAATCTCTCTGTCCCTTAATGCACTGCCTACTGAGCTATGTACAAAAGCTTCGCTCTTCCCTCTTACAGTCGAAACCAAGCCCTTTCCAACCGCCATCCACCGAATCCCTCAAACCTGTTACTACGCGAAATCTTCCACGTAACGAATGCTGTACAGCTAGGACCGCATTGGTGGTGGTGTCGACGGCAAGAGACTGTCGTATCAACACCTGAACACCTGTTGCTGAACATAGCGTGTACAGCGTGACTCATTGCATACAATGCATCGTTATATGAGACAGCAATAACACATATATTATTGAACATGATTGCCGCATTGATTTGATTTCCAAACCCCATCCCAGGGTTATTGGATATGGTTAGACACCCCCCCCCCCTCCCTACGCCCCACAACCATTTTGTTACGCGCAGTCGTTGGTTGTTAATTAGATGCACGGTATACTGTGTCGGCGTGTAACTTAGCCCTTGCATGGTTTCGCAATTCTTTGTGTATATTGATTCTGGTGATCATGGTATTCTGTTGTGGAAATTTAAGCCTTTGTTTTTATTTAATGAACTAGTAATTTTTTTGCGTGCAAAAGCGGAATGGTATGGTATCTATTGATATTCGCATTGCTAAACTGTTCAACACCTACACAAAAACCCACATTATATCCCATGAATTATTTCTATAAGCTTGTAAAGTTTTATGGCGTTCGTAGGTCGCATTGTTACACTGTTATCAGGAAACGATATTGATACAGATTTGCTGTTATTTCACAAAATGTAATTTGTTTATGGATATGATAAGGCCTGTTTCTTGACGAGAACATTGACGCTATAAAACTGCATTCAATATATACAGTATTTCCAAGATATCTCTGCTTGACAATCATATTAGTAGGCAGAAAGAGACTCGTATGAACAACAATACATATCCACCTGGAACGCGGGACCCAATTTCCCGTCACACTCGCTCCAGAAGTATAATTACTCATGTCGCACCAGAAGTATAATTACTCATGCCGCTCCAGAAGTATAATTACTCATGTCTTTCATGAAGCTGGGGATGATGTGTAACCTATAAACCGATCTTTTAACGTATTCTGAGTATTATTGGGTTCTTTAATACAAAAACACTCGCCACGTGTAGAAAACTAGGAGACGACCATTATCAATGTTGACCTGTAGGCGCACATGGTATAAACCAAAACCTTCACGACTTTCAACGAAACTTTCACATATTTCTATGATAAGATGACGGAGCTTATCACTGCTGCATGTGGACTTTTTCTACCAAGGGGTTGCTAATCCTGCGTTATCTTTCTACATTACCGTCTGTATTAATGACCATGCCATGCAGTATGCAGGGACCCACGTTGGTGACCCTCGAGCCAGTTCAACTACATTTTACTAGCCTATACACCAATGTCCCATAAAATTATGGTAATAAATGGCTAGTAATACGAGATAACCAGCTGAAATTTGGAAAAAAAGTGGCCCGTAATTTGTACCTGGAAAATCCATAAAGGCAGCGGCCCGTGTGGGGGGGGGAGGGGGGGCTGTGGGTGCCTGCTTCGTTGTGTTGGTACAACGCCAACACCGTGCCATGTTGTGTGTACATTTCACAGCATCGGATGTCGGTTTCAGGTGTACAGACAGCTCCGGATAATACCCGGAAGGGCGGACGTCGAAGAGGGCAGCGAGACGTCCGCCGACATCTCTAATCCGGACAGCGGTTGCATCCCCAGCGAGGAGGGGGAGGGTGTCCACTCCCCGGCACAGCAAGTGGCATTGGCGGCCGACACGGGCCGCACGCGCCTGTATTACAGATCAGGTAAAGTCACCGGTGATTTAGCGTTTTTTTTATTTATAGCGTTATCCTGACCTGTGTGAGCAAATGAAGAAGATTAATCGGAAATAAAATGAAACGGCGCGATTTACTGGTTGTCATCAGTCGGTATTTAGGGGCTGAAAGAGATTCGGGGCGCTGTTACTACATAACAAGTTCAATAAAAATGGATACACCCGAACGTTAAATACAACTGGGCTGTCTAAATAGGCTGGTAAAGGCTGAAAAACTTTCCCAGCCTATATATATATAACCCAGGTTTGCTAGTGAACAGGGGCCACCAGTATCTCCCTACACAATCTCTCTGGGTGTGACATGAATGCCACGGTGCGGGTGGTGGCGTCTGGTATTCAACACACCAAGTACCATCCAGTGGCACAGCCTGGGTCGGCGCTGAATGTCGAATATCGACAATAAACATTGATGAAAACATATCGTGTAAATAACCTTTAAATATATATATATCTGTATATATGATATATATGGTACATGGGCGCAAATTACGGTGTGAAATGCACATCGATATCACTGCTAACCGCATACACCGTGGCCGCTGTACCACTACCGAATACAGAAATCGAATGGATCAATTCATAACATATGTATTGAATAAAATGTATGAGTTATATATTATGTAGGGCAACTGGTGACTTTACATATTGAAACGGGACACTTTATTTCATAAAAGGCTATTGGATCCGTAATCATGAAGAATACTGATAATTCTATCATTCGCCAGTTACCGGAAGTAAAGGAAGTACCGGAAGTAACGGAAGTACCGGAAGTACCGGAAGTAATGGAAGTAACGGAAGTACTGCAAGTACATAATGCCCGACTGAACCTGATGTCTTCCTTTCTCTGATTTCCAGGATCCGAAGCATTCAGTACGGGAGTGGCGCCCTCTAGCCCTAAACCAAGCTATGGACCCAGAGAACCTCATATGATGACGTCATGGGGAGATGTATACACGTAAAACACATCTCTATGAGATGGATGTGTATATGAAGGTGAGGACTATAGTTTCAATGCTGAGAGTCACGTCTAATATAGAGGTTTTTTGTGGGTTGATAGATGCTATTATGTCATTTTTTTATATGTTTACAGCGGTAACAAAATGGCTCCTTGATAAAATAGTATGGTTGACTAACGGGATGTGAAATATTGCATTTAAAGGTCATATTAAATCTAATCATGAGCGAAAATTTGCACTGACATTTGATTTTGTATATATATTTTCAGCCCAACGGCCTCTGCCCGCGAAGAATGATTTCTCGCCAGGTCATATTGAATTCTCGCCAAGGTCTCGTCAAGGTCTCGACCGCTCGTTCCTCTTCCCGTGCGGACAAAAGCGGCGGAAACTTGAGCAAAAAAACTCGGGAGGCGAGCATGTACCTACAGCTAGCCCTTCTAGGCGACCAGGGGCGGGTGTTAAATATGGCCAATGGTGATGTATAAGCCCTGGCCGGAAGAGATCTACAGCTCTGCCCGGCCACCGTCTGGGGTCAGGGAGCTCCCTAAGAACGAGTTGTCTGGAGGACGACTGATGTATCGAGAGAGTTTCTCGGATGTGGGCATTCCGGTCATCAATCTGGGAACGAAATGTCCCGGGCACCGGTTGGTTATACAACGACATCGTCCATGTCAACTGATAGACTGTCATCACTCACGACAAACGGGCCGGCAGCGCCTTATAGCTGTCCAGTTCCCAGTTGTAGGGGCTACAGCTGTTCGGCTACAACTGTCAGGCTGCAGCTCTCTGACTACTACTGGACAGCCCCCATCTGCCGGGGCTACTGTGGTGTCTGGTTATAACTATAGGGCTTGAACTCCCGTGATACAGCTGTCTGGCAATAACTGTAGGACTACAGCTCTCGGGCTACAGCTGTCTGTGGATGGACATAACTAGCCTACAGTTATAGCCGAGCAGCCGTAGAGAGAGAGCTGTATCCCACAGCTGTCTGGCTATAACTAGGTCTACAGCACTCGGGCTACAGCTGTCTGGTTACAGCTCCCTGACTACAGCTTTCTGGCTACAGCTGTTTGGCTATAACTGTCGGGCTACAGCTCTCGGGCTACAGCGGCCTGGCTATAGCTGTCGGGCTACAGCTTCCTGGCTACAGCTATCTGGCTATCACTGTCGGGCGATGGCTCTCGGGTGGCAGCTGTGTGACGCCTTGTGGCAAAATGATAGGGGTGACGTTTTCATGTCCCGTTGTGTTGTGAGAGTCAAGAATGAGGTCTGTCCCGACTAAGCCTATTCCGACGGAGAAATCGCATAAACTTTCTCTTAATCCGGCTGGATTAGTACTGGAGTCTCCTTCGGGTCTAGGCACAACGACGGACTTGGGGGTTCAATCAAAACCAGTCAGCCGAAAGTCAGACACAAGGACTCTCAGCCCGTTCCACTCCGCAAGAACTGAAAGCTGACCCGTTCGTCACTGTTTTAGGAGCGGTCTTACAATTACAATGCTTGACGGAGCAGAACATCCTTGCCATAGATAACTTCGCTTCGGGGCAAGAACTTCACGTCGGTAAAACATGGGCCAGCTTCACTCAGGGACTTACGCTTGAAGCAAATCGTCATTCGCTGCTGTGGCAAACATGCCGGTGTGATAAATGATACATCTTTAGATGTGCCAATGATCTACACGGATCACCTTCATCTCACAGTGATTGATGGGACTTATCACACGGATTGGCCCCATGGCACGAGATTTTGCGAGAGGGTGTAATGTTTGAACCTGTGTTCGAACGATTATTCTTTTGGACGAATTCCAATATGGTGCAGATAATATATAAAGAAGTTGGAAGTGTTATATTTGTTTGTCTCAAATGAAGGACTTCTTTCTCAAAAGGTCACAAGATGAAAGGGTAATTTAATTTGAGAAAGTTATCGACAAGTTGTACATATGTATTACAGATGTTGAATACTTTAAATGCATATATGCTCACATTTAATTGCAACACATTTTGTCTTTTCATTAAACAAATTCACGCACTGAGCTAATTTATTCATGTTTATTTTGATATTTGAAATGTTTCATGTTCACATTCCACTGAATATAGATTACTGCTTGTAGTTTTGTTTTGGAGGAAGAATTTCTTCTAGTTTTCTTATCGGATTGTGATATGCCCACGAGATATTATTATACGAAACAAAATATAGCTTTATCCGAGCTGGTATCGTATTATTTATTATGAGATCCAGCATTTCGTACATGTTCATGGTGAGCGTTGAGCCCAAAACATAAGCTAATGGGTGAACAACGCTATGGCGATGATTCCTATGTCGGCAAAGAAACAGCGATAGAATAAAACTTAACTTAAGTTTGAATGCCACAATTATGCCATGCAGTATATTGGGTCTCTTGCCTGCGTCAGTCGGTTTATGTGGATATAATGACCGTGTGAATACTCCTATCATGACTCACTTTCAGTAGCGTTCCATGGCATCTCTGATGACCTTTCCCCCCAATGCTCAGCAGGCAATGGAATTGCATTCTCATTCGTTTGACGCTTTGGTTCTCTGTGAGGATTGTCTTATATACAATATGTGTTATTAATGCGATACTCATTGTCAAGGCCGTATGATTGAAAAAGGAAATAATCAAAACTTGTTTGTCTACCCTTCATGGAGTGTTTACGCTATTAGTGTGATGCACGCAGAGCAGTGCCTTACCGCACCGGACTATGTATGGTGTTCTCGTGGTTCGCGTCTCGTGAGACGAGATCCCTGTGTGTCAGACTATACAGTCTTCCCAGTTAGTACTGTGTTAGTCCTGTTGCATTTGTTTGAATGACGACCGTCCAGGATACGGCTCTGGATGTTAAATAAAACATGACCGAGTCACGGAATTAGTCGATTGTCTTTTAATGCCAACGTCAAATAGTACGAAAATAAACCCTAAAATCTATGCCGACTTTACCGTGCCGGATATAAACATGTAATGATTTCCCATATGTAACTAGGTCACATGACTCGTAGGCTAATGGGAGGAATTAAACAATTCCCTGATTACTCTGCTACCGGAGGATACAGATAACAATTTCCCTGATATATTGACCCCATCGATGACGATAAATATTATATAAAGAAAATATAGTATATAACTAGTAGAGAGCTGAATCTTCGATGCACAAGTCACCAATGACAGTTTGATCTTAATTTTAAGAATTCCTGACCATTTTGTCTCATTATTCTTTTTCTAGAAAATCCCATGCGTTTTAAACCTATATAATCAGCTGTTTACACTCCCAACCCACTCGATCTGCTTGCCCGTCGTCTTAATATAGGAAGCCTGATCGATATACAGTGGCTAATACCCAGGCCGCGGGCGGGCAGACCCCTCCGCTTGACAGTCCTAGCGTGCGACCGTTGCATCTGACCGAGTTAATCGTTCGCATAGATGTGATGTAGAGTCCATAACGAAGACTAGAGGGTGCCTAAGTATCTAATGAGAGGGACATTGAGGGTTCAGCAGGCGTCAGAGATTCGATCAAAAAGCTTGAACCAAAAACCTACGCACGGCAGCGCACCGCGTCCGAGCCCATCCACCTCGACCAAGTTTATTTGCCGTACAAACGGCATCTGTTTCGCCGCTGACACTTCCATCAATACCCGACAGGGGACGCTACGTACAAGCTCATTCGCAGCGCCACCTGAGCTAGTTAACACCACACTGAACCATAAACGAATTTCCCCATAAGCGAGTAAGGGACGGATCATTTGATATCAAGGGAGATAGGGGCGGGCTTCGAGGGTGCGGTTTGTGGGGGCGGTGTTGGCGTAGGGAAGTGTCGTTGTTTTCAACTGAACAAGAACAAGTTTGGGTTCTCATATGTGTTACAATATGTGCTGTCGTTTGACGTACGCAATCACGGGGGATTTTTTATTCGATTAATGGGCAAGATGTTCACCCCGGTTTGGATTGGAATGGTCCTTCCTTATAGTGCTACGTCTTTCAGCGACGCTATCCGTCCATTTAGTCTGTGATATGAAACCCAAAAAATGCTCCGAGAGAAAATGACCGACTGAACTGAATGACTGACACATGATAAATAGAAATGTTGTCATACAATGTCATAAAGGCGATAGATTGATTTATATTGTGGTTATTGAAACGGCTTCAAATTAACCAGCAGGCTGTCTCAACATACAAACTTAAGAGAATCCCAATATTTGATCTCAAGTAGAGTGTCGTTTCAGCTTAACTAAGAGGAATTACCATAAAAACGATATAGAAAATGGGTGCAGTGGCGGATTCAGAGAGCGATTGTTTTTAAATGGGTGTCTTTTCTCCTACTTTTTCAATGACATTGGTCCTAGCAGTTAGCAGTTGAAAATCGGATTTTAAAGCCTCCCCCCCCCCCATCCCCCTCGCTGTCTCTCTTGCCACTGCAAGTCCTTGTGCCCGCCAACGAGATGGTATCACGGAGGCTACGACCATCATCTCTTAGGCGAAATGATTTCTGAATTTGAGCCCCGGTAACTGCCTTTTTTCATCGCGGCATTGTCCCACTGTTGGCTTCAGTCAAAATGGAATACATCAGCTCGCCATTCAGTGGTTGTTAATGTGCAGCCCCCCGCTCCCCGCCCCGCCCCCACCCCTCCTCACCCATCCCCTCCCAACACCAAAACAAACTCAATGGAGCGCTTATAAAAGTGACTCGATCCCTATTCTCTCTCTGAATCTCCGGGTCTCTTTGCCTCTCATGATGGACATGACGCTGCCACGGCTGTCACTCGGAATGTTGGGTGTGTCAGAAACAGGCCAAGGAGGAACCTTGCCCCCCCCCCCCCCCCGCGCCCCCTCTCCCTCTCCTCCCCAGGGATGCCGACGCTGCTCTGGGTTTCAGCCGCCACAGAATGAATGGACAAATTTCTCGAAGGAACCCGCTCCCCCCAAAGCTAACCACGTGCTGGGAGGGGTGCGGCTTACCCCCCGGGGCCGGTCGATATCTCCCTAACCGGGAAATCTAGGGAACAAGTGTGACAGGCGGCGTCCATTTGTTCTTCTCTGGCATCGTATTCTTTTGTAGTATTTCTCTTGCGCTGAGATTTCATTCACGCCGTATTTTCTTTAGCTTTCTTTTCTCCCCTACTTGTTCATTTCTTGTCTCTTTATTGCATTTTATCGATCTCTAGTGTTGGCTACCACGCTTTTCTTGTTTGTTTTTCCTCTGTGGCAGTGGGTTTTTTATTTGGGGGTCTATTTTCGTTCTTGAGCATGCTGCGTACTGTGACTCTGTGGACGCGATTCACTCTCCAACGAAACCCGCCCCCTGGTGGCTGGTGGGTGAAATGGTGGGCAGCATTTACTGCCCGGTCACTCAGTCACCCTTCCGGAAGCCTTCGGTCGCTGTGGCACCAACTGAACCATGAGCAGCTGGCCCATCGACTGGCAGACCTCGGGGTGGTTATAGGGCGGTGGGTGGGACGGGGCGGTGGGGTGGGGGGGGCGAGGGAGAAGCGGGAGGAGGGAGGAGAAGGGAGGGGGGGGGGTCATGGGGTGGAGGCGGGGACCTTAGCGACTTTAGTATGAACCGGGAACGGAAGTAAAAGGGAGGTGGAAGGTAGGCGGCTGGAGGGCAAGGGAAGGGAAGGGGGCAGATGGAGGGGTGGTGGGGAGGGGGGGCTGGAAGCGTATAGAAACTGGTTCAGTGTGGAGGAAGAACTCCTAAACCCGGGTCAGGGGCACGACGGTCTCGGGTACGGCGTTGAGGGGGGGGGGGGAGGAGGGAGGGGAGGGTAGCTTGGTGAGATAGCGGTGGGCGGGGTAGGGGGTGAGCTACTGGATTATGTGTATAACGTCCTGACAGGAATTGGGTGTGCGACCAACTTACGGTAGAGTGGCGTTGGGGCTGGGATTGGATCGGGGTGGGGGGAACTAGGGTGAGAATGGGAAGGGGGGGGGGAGGGGTACAGGATCCATACATGTGAGCCGCCGTGGCCGCTGCTGGGATCCCGATATCAGAATCCTGTAGATGGATTAGTGTCTAATGGCGTGAGCCCCATTCCAGAGCGCCATTCGCGATATGAAATATTGGCCATAAGTCCAGTAAACTGCTCTGCACTTTAGTCCATCGAAGGAACCCGAGACTGCTTTGACGGAAGTACTTCTGACGGGTCCGGCCGGGGTTCCCGCCCGGTCCGCTCGGGGCGCTCACGACGGCCATAACCAGTCAGCGGCACCTCAGCTGTCGAACACCCCGCCCTGGCGGACCAGTGTCTGGGGTGAGTGATAGGGGTGGGGGGGTAACGGTGCTGGGGATGGGGATGGGGATGGGGATGGGGATAGAAATCTGGGGATGGGGATGGGGATGGGGATAGAAATCTGGGGATGGGGATGGGGATGGGGATAGAAATCTGGGGATGGGGATGGGGATGAGGATGGGGACGGGGACGGGGACGGGGATGGGGATGGGGATGGGGATGGGGATGGGGATGGGGATGGGAATGGGGATGGGGAAGGGGATGGGAATGGGGAAGGGGTGCCCATGGGGTCCCACCCCCATCCCTGCTTCCTTTTCTGCAATTGAACTAAATGTTAGGTACGAACTCCGCCCACCTCCCTCTATTTGAGGGGGTCCCAATAATGTCATTTTCCCCAGGAAGTTTTTCGGAGGGTCCCCCCCCCCAAACCCTGTGCGAAACTGTATATCCGCTGATGAAAATCTCAAAACTTTCAGTTCTAAGTTCATTCTTGAGTATTCGTATTGACTCACCTTGCAATTGTAGGTCAATCAAATAAAAATATCACAAAGATAAGCATAGTGGCAATAACGACAACAATAACAATCAGTATTAAAATTCCAAATTATATTTTAACCATCCAATAAAGAGATGAAGTCCACATGCAAACAAACAACGAGTCAATTCGATGGCACTGGCTAGGGCATCCATCTTTATTCAAGGAAGACCTGTGAGCCATTCGTGTTAAATGGGTCGTCAACCCCCAATTATCTCCGTCCTGAGCCGCATCATTACATCATTAACCGTCCGTCAGTGTTACTATATCGACACAGATGTTCATGATTATTCATGAGTCAACGAACTCATCACGATACCCGGCAGAAGTTGTGTAATCAAGGTCCGCGATGACGCAATGCTCGCGATACACTCTTCCGGTCTTCTACGTCCGCCAGGGGGCGTGCCGTCGGGGGTTACGCGAGGCAAGCGTGACTGGCATTTAAATGGCGGCTCGAACACCTCCGTGACAAACGCCACAAGCGTTTAATCTCATCAACATGGAATGAAAATAAAACATTGGTGTTTACTACCGATATTGTGCGCATGAAGGCCGAGTAACCTCCCGGGACAATGATATAGGGTTGAACAAATCTTGCCCCAGATGATGCAGGTGCGAGGGTGCGAACCCACGACCTGTTGCTAACTGACCCATAGGGAGACTCCCCTTAACCACATAACGGTTCAGCCCCGCGTACCCGCTGTCTGTGGGGTACATATACTCCGGCAATGTCTGAAATGAAATCTTGTCAACATAAATATCAGCTCAAATGTCTGCTATATATCCATATATAAGCTTGAATCACCATGTATTACACTATTTAAATGAGGGACTTGGGGTTAATTGGGTTCCGTGAAGGTACCTTGCGCTTCCAGGCACCGCAAAGCCGTAAGCGTCACACAAAATCTCCACAGTCGCAATCTGTCTAAATAAAGCGATTCCATAAAATGTGCGAAATAAACTTGTTTTATTCTACGAGAGAGTGAGAGAACCAACGCTTTTCCCCCTGCCTCGAACTCGTTAACACATTTAACCGCAAAATTCGATACCATGATCGCAGAATTCTATTTATGGTTTAATCTTACGGAGTTCCGCAATAAACAATCTTATAATTCAAATGTTGGCGTCCCATAGAACAATCGGGACGCGTAGAAGCTAGAGGCCTAGATCGTATTCACACTCGCGCTGGTGGCCTTGGATTACCGCCACTTCTGGCGATTGTCAGCGGTCGGAAAACGAAGAAAAAAAAAGACGAATAAAAGAGGCACACCATTCCCTTGACGAAAAATTCTTCTACAATCATTGAGACAATAGTTGCTGCAATACAGTACTAATTGAGCAGGCCTGGGATCCGGCAGGGATTCTATTCAACGCTGCGACTGAGAGGGATGCTGGGTGAGATTGGTGGGGTGGGGAGGCGAGCGTAGAGATGCGGGGGAGGGGGGGGGGGGGTAGAAAGCGAACGGTGCGAAGAAGAGACAAGCGCGATTTTACGGCGTCCAAAAAGGAAATCTGTTGTTACGATTGTAATTCTGCTGCGGCACATTGAGTGAGTCCGCTAGGGGGAGCTATGAAATAGAATGATGGCTTCAGATATAGAGTGACTCGCCAACATCACGTAGATCGGTCATTTCGGACACTGAGTGAGTCATGGACTCACTTCCTGTAGACCGGTCATTTCGGACACTGAGTGAGTCATGGACTCACTTCCTGTAGACCGGTCATTTCGGACACTGAGTGAGTCATGGACTCACTTCCTGTAGACCGGTCATTTCGGACACTGAGTGAGTCATGGACTCACTTCCTGTAGACCGGTCAGTTCGGACACTGAGTGAGTCATGGACTCACTTCCTGTAGACCGGTCATTTCGGACACTGAGTGAGTCATGGACTCACTTCCTGTAGACCGGTCATTTCGGACACTGAGTGAGTCATGGACTCACTTCCTGTAGACCGGTCAGTTCGGACACTGAGTGAGTCATGGACTCACTTCCTGTAGACCGGTCATTTCGGACACTGAGTGAGTCATGGACTCACTTCCTGTGGACCGGTCAGTTCGGACACTGAGTGAGTCATGGACTCACTTCCTGTAGACCGGTCATTTCGGACAATGAGTGAGTCATGGACTCACTTCCTGTAGACCGGTCATTTCGGACACTGAGTGAATCAGAGACTCACATTCTTCAGCGTCTGGTCTTCATTGATCGCTCCATCATTGGCAGCTACTGGGCGTTCAGCGTAAACGTGGTGTTAAAGACTGGCCTCGCCTTGACGCAGCCACACTTCTGACCCATTTACCTATTAAGGCTCCACCTCCAACTCAGACACGCAAAGAAAGCGAGAGCGAGAGAGAGATATGGTAAGCGCGTGGTCCACTTTAACCGCTATATCGCTATATCCGCTCTAGCTACCCCATTTAACCCCAACCGTCCCACCCCTACCCCCTCTGCACCCGTCCTTCCTCCCACTCACCCCATCATCAGCCCCCTCCCTCCACCTCCCCCCCCCGCCCCCCACACTTTCAACCACACCCCCCTCCCACGCCAGTGAGTCTGTCCACAATTGCGCCCGGTTGTCTCGTTCTGCTTTGCCGCGGCAGTTTGCGAATATTCTGTCTATTGCATTACTGAGATCCTATTAGCGACCCTGGTAATACGTAGGTCCGAAGGGAGGGTGGCCAGGCTCAACGAGATTACCCCCCCCCCACCTCCCCTGTCTCCCCCGGACCCTTCTCCTTTAACCCTCCCCCCCCCCCCCACAGTACGGCCCTTTTCATCCAATATTACGCACCGAAGCCAGAAGGGTCGGGCGGGGGGACGCATAGGGCGAGGAAATTGTATTCCCATCATGCGGCATTCATTTCATAGCTTTAGCTTTCCTCGGTCAATTGCCCTCCAACTGGCAAGTGTCTGCAGTGTAGGCGGTACGAACGAGAGCGGGCCAGGCCGGGACGCCAGAGAGAGGGTAAGAGGGTGGAAGGGGTAAGGGACCCCCCCGGGGGGCATTACTTCAGTAAAGGGGCAAAGCCGACTTAAAAGACTATCAAACTCTATAAACTGGGTCCAAGAAATATCCCCTTTTCTCTTTTTTCCCCCTCAGTTTTTTGTCTCCCGCTGTGCCTTACGAAGTGTCAACGTGTTACAATATGTTCGTGGTTGTATTACTAAGCGTTTGTGGGTCGTTCTACCATGTGGGGGGCGAACCATTGCTTCAACATAGCTCACGTATTACTCATGCCTCCTAGTCACTGCAATAATACATTTCGTGGGCTCTAACATGGGACATGGAACCGAGACAAGGTTCTCATGTGACACCAAATGCTTCGGGGAAGTGTTCGCATAATACAGTGTTTGTTAGTTTTGGCCATCGTGCCTCAAAGCGTTCGTGTGTTAAAAGTGTCCGTATGTTAGCAAGCGTAAGCATATTAAAGTGTTCGTGCGCCACAAGCGTTTACGTGTTAAGTGTCCGTGCGCCACAAGCGTTCACGTGTTAAGTGTCCGTGCGCCACAAGCGTTCACGTGTTCAGTGTCCGTGCGCCACAAGCGTTCACGTGTTCAGTGTCTGTGCGCCACAAGCGTTCACGTGTTAAGTGTCCGTGCGCCACAAGCGTACACGTGTTAAGTGTCCGTGCGCCACAAGCGTTCACGTGTTAAGTGTCCGTGCGCCACAAGCGTTCACGTGTTCAGTGTCCGTGCGCCACAAGCGTTCACGTGTTCAGTGTCCGTGCGCCACAAGCGTTCACGTGTTAAGTGTCCGTGCGCCACAAGCGTACACGTGTTAAGTGTCCGTGCGCCACAAGCGTTCACGTGTTAAGTGTCCGTGCGCCACAAGCGTTCACGTGTTAAGTGTCCGTGCGCCACAAGCGTTCACGTCCTAAAAGTGTCCATGCGTTACAAAACGTTCTTTTATTGCAAGTTACGTCAGGAACGTATGACGGCTGTGATGTTGGGGAATCGGGGAATTTACTTTGCAACGGCATGCCGTATGGAGGCAACGGTTCAATATTTATTCCAATGCGAACAATAAATACACACCCCCTTCTCATCCCTATTCCCCAAGCATCGCAGATGGGCCAGATTCGGACCCAGATTATGACTTATTGGTATTAGTTGGCTCACGGATTTAGCGCTGGAATCTCGATCCATTGACTACGATGCGGTGTGTCGTGTGTTGGGGAGTGCTGGCGGAGGAAGTGCGGGGGGGAGGGGGGGGGGGGTGGACTGGGGACGCCGGGCGAGTATTCCACGCCAGAGATTAAGAATGGCATATTTAGGACGGTCCTGGAGCACGGACGCATTGTATTAAACGACTGGGAGGAAGTGTGGCGCTTTCTGGAGCAGAGGGATTTCCCGTGGGAATATCCGTCCTTTAAAAGCTTCCCCCAATGGTTGTATTAAGACTGGCTGGCGCGTGGGCAGCTCTTGTATTCGCTCCCTTGTGGGAAATATACTGCCCCCCCCCCTCCCCCCGCCCCTTCATTCTCTCTCTCCCTTCCATACCCCCTTCCCCCTCCCCACAACTCCCTCACCTCCCAACCTCTTCCCATTCCCCTGACACCCCGTTCCTCTCCCACGACCCCTCATACACCCCCACCCCACCCACCCCTCCTCTGCCACCCATTTATTTCCTTCGCTATTGTCAGAATTGATTAAATATTTTCAGCACAAAGGTCAGTCAATTAATACTTTATCGTGTGGACCAAGCAGAGGAAGAGAGCGGAATGATCGCAAACAGCGGATAATGACTAAAAATATCGCACAATGGAACATGAAGTGCACTTTCTGGTGTCATTCGACGAGATTATTTTTCCTTTTACGTCGGAGCTTTATTCATGCATTCATATTTCGGGATTTAATTAAATATTCTACAATTGTAATTCATATTGTATACGATGGACGTCGATTGTGTTTTATATATGTGGTGTTTCTCTTTCATAATTGATGTGCATTTGACGTCACAAACAGGTGTGTTTCACCTGCAGTGAAGGGACAGACCAGCAATAGTTCTTGCTTCCTTTATGTTGCAAAATTGTGCTCGCGCGTACGTCAAAACATCGCATATATTTGAATTATGCTCTTTCCTTTTGCCTCAGATTTAAAGAGTTTGCACAGAAAAGCGTTCACCGAAAACAGTTTGGACACATCTGTAGCCGATATCACGCGAGAAAATATGTGTTTTGAGTCACGGGTACTTTGATTCTGGAGGGTTTAGGGGTAAAATACCACGCGAACGAGTGGTTCCTGGTTCGAACCCCGTCGGAGGGATCTAATCTGGGGCAGATATCATATAAGTCTCCTGATGTTCTTTGGCCTACTTTAACCCTCGTGTGCACAAACCGACCCTTAAACAACATTCATGTCATTTCATTATTCATCGTATGTGTCCAAATCGCTAGGAGACAAACCAAAGTCATAACCAATTATTGTCCACGTTTTCTGTAACTGTTTCGCTTCAGACAAAGTGGAGAGATGCCTGATTCGCCTCCAGTGTTCGCAGTTCGAACATTCTCCCCACGAACCCCGCTAGCCAATAAAGATACTCGTTCTGAGGCTAGACACACTGAAGGAACGCATCAACTGGACATAAGGCAACGCGATCATCAATTAGCGGAAAATAGATAACACACCCCTGACGGGAAATGACGGGCGTTCAAGTCCCCCTTTTGTGTATGAACTAGGCCGGGCCAAAGGAACCTGGTGAAATGCTGATGTGAGTGCTATGTGAGGCATTCCGCATGGAGCAACCGTGTCATATTCTGACAATGAAGCCCAATGTGAAGGCCATGGGGCAGCCGTGCCATGGTCTGACAATGACACCCAATGTGAAGGCCATGGGGCAGCCGTACCATGGTCTGACAATGACACCCAATGTGAAGGCCATGGGGCAGCCGTACCATGGTCTGACAATGACACCCAATGCGGAGGGCATGGGGCAGCCGTGCCATAGTCTGACAATGACACCCAATGTGGGGGCCATTTGGCAGCCATCCCATGGTCTGACAATGAATGACACCCAATGTGAAGGCCATGGGGCAGCCGTACCATGGTCTGACAATGACACCCAATGTGGGGGCCATTTGGCAGCCATGCCATGGTCTGACAATGAAACCCTATGTGGCAGCCATGTTTACGAATGCTCCGACCCCGTCATTGTCTCCCTGGATCCAGGGGGCACCCCACACCCCTAAAATAACCCCCGTCACCCCACGACCAGGGGGCGGAAGGGGGGGGGGGGTCGTGAATCGAATAACCATGTCTTGTATTTTTGCGCCAATACCCGCTTGTGGTTGTCAGCGTGTGGGGAGATGGAGCATTTAAATTATCACTGGTCGATAACCATCCGCCTCCGCCTCCTCCTCACCCTACCCCTACCCCCTACCCTACCCACGTCTACTCCTCCTCCACCTCACCCTGTCCCCTCTTACCATACCCTCGTTTCCTCCGCCTCTACCTCACCCTGCCACCTTACCCCGTTCATCCAGTCGTAGATCCGCCCCTTCTGGTTTCTGTTATCGAACCGACATGGTGGCAACCTAATGGTGATTTGATTCGACTGAGATGGGTTTCGGGTTTCATTCGCATTCGTATAATCTCAAAAATATCCAAAGTGCAAAAGTGTGAGCTGCAACAACAGACACCATTTGACAGGCCTGCGCTCTGCGGAGCGGCTACATTTGATGGCCGCACAATGTGCGACAAAACTTCTCCGGATAAAAACAAAACTGTTCGTAAGCCAAGACGTGTTAATCTTACTCAAGCGGATCAGAACAATCTCCATACAAGGAAACGCCTAAACATTTCTTCTGTCTAGGTTTATTGGGCAAAACTTTACGATTCATTACGCTGCCGAAAGGAAGAGGCGGCGCGTTCAGCACAATGCGCCGAGGGAATGCTGGGAAACTCAACCCCGTCCGCCATTACTGACGTCATATCGGCTTGCCGAGAACGCTGTCCAAGTGCGTTGGAAGATTGACATCATGTAGTAATTACTGATGTCGTTCACTCTGTCAACGCGCGTGGTCCCTCTAGCGGCAGCGACAGAAAGCGGCCGCAACCGCAACACATTTGTGGCTTTTAATCCCACACTCGCGGCAAAATGGCGTCGGTATCCGATCTGCTTAATCTAATCAATCTGGCTATAACTTCCCCGCATGGATGATACTTATGAGCCGCGATTCTATTCCCCTTCATCAGGCGCTACCCCTCCCTCCTCCCTTCTCCTCCTTTACCGACGCGTGCTCAAGTCGCCCTCTTTAACACCCCCCCCCACCCCCACCACTGCCCCGCCCTCTTACCTCCCTTACGACCCCGTCACCCTCATCCCCACGAGCAATCAGGGGGCTTCTGGCTGATATCGATAAAAACAAATAGACAGAAGGTGGGAAAAAGAACGCCGCCTGCATGACAGGGTGTGGGAGTTTTGTGTGTGTGTTTTTTTTCCTTTTGTGGCGTTTTCCACCGCAGGCGGGCAGCCCCTGGAAAGTCGGATTGTCTTACTAGTACCATCTTTACTTAATGTCAAGCTCGGCTCGTCGTCCCACTCGCCCCGCGTGATGGAACGTTACATGATAGCCCCGCCGGGTGGAGTGGCCGGCACGGCACACACTCACGGCGCGAGATGCTACAAGATTGGACGTTCAATTGTTGGCGACAAGCCGGATAGCTTGGACGTTCATTTTGTATCTTTCCCTCTACGTCCGTAATGGACTGGAAGAAAATTATGATAGATAGCATAAAGTTCACGTTTGACAAATTAATGTGGGGACCGCTGATTTATTGATATATGGGTGTGAACGGCTATTAAGGCTTTGTCCCCTGAAAAGCGTCGAGGGATTTTATAACAAATGAGCCAATATTGTGAGCCGCCATCATCAGGGTAATGCGACATAACTATGTGACGTCATCCAGGCGTCTAGGCTGTACATTTATAACTTAGAGTTTTCTTAGGATCAACAATGTGTTACTCTTCAATTTTGGTAAACATGCGATGCTAAGGCAGACGATACTTGTTAAAGCAGTTCAAAAAGCACTACCTGCCCAGGGGCGGATCCAGATATGCTGAATTGGGGTGGGGGAGGTGCGGTCTCCGGTGTCATATGTTAAATGGTAGGCCTATAAATTTCGGCCCTAAAAGGGGGGCCCTGGCCGGACCCCCCCCCCCCCCCCCCTCCCCACTGGATCCGCCCCTGCTGCCTATAAATAATCTCCCAATATCATTATTTTTAGAAATGTACTGGGCACAGTATCTGACGCTGTCCATGTAACTCTTCAGGTGCAGTCTGTATTTGATATTGCTCTTGACTGCGAATGTCAGAACACTGTTTGTATGTCACTGAGTTATGTTTCACTATAGTCAGATACCAAATATCCGGCAAAACATGCCCATAGTATGATCCTGTCTTAGTGTGGCATATGTACGTAGAGCTTTGAGATTGGATGCCTGGACCCCGCGTGATTGCCAGTCCATAGTAAGAACATCCCTGAAGCTCTTCCAAGGTTGAAGCGAACTCGCTCATTCGGGGTCACACACTGCGGTGGTGGCTGCGGTGGAAGACGGCATTACTAATGACCGAAAATCCCCTTAAAATGCCAAGTAAACCGATCAGCGGTCGTAAAACAGAGTGGCCATCCGCCCAGCACGTAGAACGCTCTCGTAGAACCAGTCTGCCTGCTTCCAAAGCCAAATGTCGACAGAAGAACCCGGGGACGAATGTGCAAGGAGATAAAGGACCCGTCTTTCCTAGAATTCGACTCTTCAGAACATACCATGACGTTCGGTGAACGACTTCATAATGGCTGTTCAAAAGAAAGGGCGAAATGGGAGGCGGTTTACAGACGGAGGAGTGATAGTTTAATGTCCCGGTGGCTTCTGACGTGGGGGAGGCCAGCTTGGTGGACAATGAATGGCTGTGTGTGTGGGATAGGGTAAGCGTGGGTGGGGTGGTTGGGGTGGGGTGGGGTTGGGGCGGAATGGAGGGGGGACAGGGGGTGATACACTGCCGTTGATGTCACCAGCGGTCACCAAGGTAGGCGGACAGTAAGTGTGGCCTTGGGCGGAGTTGACCAAACACGCTCAGTGATGGACTGTCCTACAAAGGCTGGTCAGCTAACGTTGTCCTTGTAAATCAGTGCAGCTGTATTTCATTTAGCCACCCCCACCCCCCACCTCTACACACGTATACATACACGCCCCTCCCTTTACTACCCACCCTCACGACGGGCACGCACCAGCATTTCCTGACAGGTTCGCCGCCCCCCGCCTCCCCCCACCCCCACCCCGCCAGCGTCCACTCACCCTCCACCGCGGCAGCACCCTGATCTACCCTCTTGCCCTTCCGTCTCCTTGGCACTACCCCCTATACCCTACCCCCCTTTGTCACCCCTAATGGTCGCGGGGTCTCTCCCAGACCTGCGAGGGACTATCTTGGCCTCCCCTTTACGACCCCTTCTGACAGGTCGCTCATTAGCAGAGAATTAATGTCGCTTTCGGTGTGGTCTCCTAAGAAAGTGGTTTTGCTTGGTTGCCCCCCTGAGAGCGAGGTTGATATGACCGACTAGGGTGATGTCTACCCAGGTGGGGAAGCTAGGGGGGTGAAGAGGCGTAGGGGTAGATGGGGCTTAGTTTGAGAGGGGTGGCGGGGTCGGGTGGGGGGCGGTTGGGTGGTGCTGGTATGACACAAGGGATGCGTCTTGAGGGATAGAGCCAAGGTGTCGCAAAGGTCACTCCGCCAGGACCGCTCCCATGCCTTGCCCGGTGCATTAGGGGCTGGGATAGACCCCCAAACGTCTGCAACGGCCAACAACATAGAGCCAGAAGACTGCTCTTTGCGTCTCCAAATATAGAGAAATACTCGGTGGGCCCAATAAGCGGCACTGCTAACAGTAATAGCCAAGACCACTTTGCACTTTACCGGCCCCCCCTTCCCCAATCTCCCCTCCACGTTTTAATGGGCGATAATAGGTCCGATCGTTAGTGAGCCAATGGGTAGACATTAAGTTGGATGAGTATATAAACATAGGGCATCGCAGAATCACCATTGGAGCTGGTGTTTAGCCCCACTGGTCGAGTCAATAAGAGTATGGTGGACAGAGTAAGGTGAACAGGGGGTGGGGAGGGAAGAGGGTGGTTATCTGGGGTCCCGACCTCAAACACTAGCCACCCCCTCCCCCCAATGCCCTCCCCTACCGACGGTTCAGGGTCACCCGTCCTCCGCGGAACCGTCAGCATCATTAGAAACCCTCCCTCAAGCGACTCTTGTACTAAATACTTTGAGTAATTGCTATTATAGCAAAGCCATGCTTCGCACTGACATCGACGAACGATCTTCTTCGGCTCTTCTAAAGGCTGGCCACTCATGTCCACATACTGTAGGAATACCCCCTCCGAACAGAAAATATGTTGATTATTCTTCTGTGTTGATAATAGGTTACTGCAATGGAAAGAAGTTATGTGGAATATTACTTAGCCAGGAGACATCTCAAGTTTACAGGATCCGTCTAGGAGAACTTGAGCGGTGAAAATATGCGCTAATTAGGGCGTAAAGCCACTTATGGGTCATAGTTCGGCTGAACCGTTCGACGCAGCCTACAAATATATCTATATTTATATGGATAGTGAAGTGATTGAGAGGTGAAACACACCAAGCACCCCGGTGAGTTTGAAACCGTGGCATGTGAAGAACACTAAAGCATTCAGCTGTAGATGCTCGGTGAGTGGGGCATCGCATACAGCCCACAGCGAAGGACATCTCATTAGACGCGGAAACCCGGGGTCAGGAAATAAGAGAGGTTCATTTAAACTGGAGCCGCAACGCTATAGAAAACTCAAGTGTTATTGCAACGGCTGATGTAGACTCGTTGAAAAGCAGAAAACCTTCAT
Source organism: Arenicola marina (assembly GCA_964019135.1). Taxonomy (NCBI): domain Eukaryota; kingdom Metazoa; phylum Annelida; class Polychaeta; family Arenicolidae; genus Arenicola; species Arenicola marina. Next base: position 16,121,496 of record OZ025260.1, on the reverse strand, counting down.
GGCTTGGACTCGATTAAATCGTGACAGCCGGAGTGCGAGATGAGATGCGAAGCATGGACAAGAGTAACGTACAGACTGAATGTTTCGCTGAACAGAAGACCGATTCCAATGTTAAACCTTGCTTTGTGACTTGTCTTGGGTGATCATTGCGAAATGCGACCCGCTATGGTTAGTGTCGTAAGAATTGTGACGCGTCTGCAAGCCCTTGTCCATAACACCCAGGGGAAGATACAGTTCACCGTCGTAAAAACGTCAGCTCCTGTCCCATTCTCCGTGTGTCAACTATTGATCGTGATGTACAGTTGTCTGTCTGGACATCTGGGTCCTTCGTTCGAGACGCCAGGTTGAATGGACGTGATATGTACATCTGCTCAATTGTGGTGACGTCATTGTCGGACTGAGTCTTTATTGTGCTCGAGTCTGACGCCATGCTTGCATATAATATTTACGACTTCCTTGCAAATCATGTTTTAGATTATTCCACTGTCAGGCGCCACTGCATGTGCAATGCATTCTGGGTATATTCTTGGTCTTTCCGCAATGTCAAGATGGTCTCATCAAACGATAACATATTCTGTAGACAATAAGCCAGATTCCAATTTCCAGAGAATAGTAGCAGCCTAATAATACAGGAAGATTGCAATTTTGAAACTGTTGAACTCTGAACCGCTTTCAGGGGCTGCATCTCGGCTAATACAGTTTAACTCGGCCTCCAAGTCTAAGCAGCTTTAATGGGGCTCCCAGCCATGCTCACAACCATATGTCTCTACCCCTGTCTCTTGTACTGGGTCACAGCTCGCCATATATGGAGCGCAGCCATGTTGGCTGGCTTTTAAAAGCGGGACTTTCAGTCGTAATCCGATTTTTGAGTGAGGATACATGTTGATTGCTTGAACTCTACCCCCCCCCCCCCCTCCCGTCACGCTCTCCCCCTGTTATAGGCAAAGACTGCCATACACTACCCGTAACGCCCCCCGCCCCTTTCCATTTACCCCTGGATCTGCCACTATTGCTCAGACAAACGTCACTCCCGCCACGTGGTTACGTATTGATAATTATTCCATCCGCTGGTAATAACCGGCCTGTGCGCGTGAGGAGTAGGGTGGTGGGGGGGGGGGCGTGACCCGCCATGGGTACACACCCAGATCTGCCAGGCCCAGGATATTCGACCCCGGGTCCCCGGAGGCTTGGGAAGCCAGTGTGGGGGTGGGGGGCGGACACGAGGGGTGGACACGGGGGCGTGGGGGTGAGTCGGGCCATTAACCGACACGGTCTGGGTCAGGGGAACTCACGCGGGGAGCCATTCCGCGTGACTCGAGCCCAAGAGATGTGTCAGCTGTATTGGAAAACGATAAACTTGGCACCTCTCTCTTCCTCTCTACCTCATCCCCTCCCCCCCCCCCCCTCTCTCTTCCGCTCTACCTCATCCCCTCTCTCTCCCCCCCTATCTCTCCCTCTCTCTCCCTCCCCACATTGCTTCCACCTCTTACTCCTTCCCATCTCTCTCTCCCTCCCTCCCTCCCTCTTTATCTCTCTTCCTATATCTCTCCCACTCTCTCTCTCTCTCTTATAAGTCTCTCTCTCTCTCTCTCGCAGAGGCGTCATATTTCACATCAATCGCGTTGCCAACATCTCGTTGCCAACATGTCGTTCGCTGCAAGCCCCATAAGCGGGAATACGAGATGTGGCAAAAAGGCTGCTCACTCGTAGTAGATAAATTCCTGTGGATTTTATTCTTGCAAGAATTTTGCCCCATAACGGATGGAAAAGTCGCTTTGGTGTTGCAATGGTCAGGGTCACCTCACCATCTCCCCTCCCCTCCCCTCACCCCCTCCCCTCCCATGCCCTTCCCTCCACTCCCATTACCAGTCCACGCACGCTTACACCCCTCACCTACCATTGGCGCTATAAATAGCTCATCGTTCTGTCTCCATGCGTCCTCTCTCGGTTAGACCGCCACCGTTTCATTACAGAATCCCTAAATTGCTATTAATTAATTAATAAAATAAATGGCTAATAAACCGGTGCTAGTTAATTAGCTAGTTAATAGCGGTACAAACGTCCCGTTAATTAGTTACACCACGCGCCGTCAGATTATAATGCGTTACCACGATATAATATAGCAGAAAAACTAGGGTAGCCCCAAACGGGAGCGGACAATAGTGGGTCTAAAAACATGTTAGTTATTGGCCAATCATAGTCACGTGATCGAGTGAAAGCTATTTAACGTGTTTTAGCTGACCAATCAGCTGTAAGGGTGTGATGCGGGTTCAGCTGTAAAAAGTTGCTGTCAGTAACTTTTTACATAAACACAAAGACGGTTAATGACAAACCCAAGATAAAGTTAACAGATCCGAAGTACAGCGTAAGAACAAACAGCCAATCTAAACATCTCTAGACGGCGCTGTACAGCTCTCGTTGAAGTCTCGTTACAATTGGCCCACATAAATACACAACCTCGTGTTGGCATTTACGCTGCGAGAGAGGATGCATCGCTGCGAGGGGATGGGGTGTGGGGGGGGGGGGAGGGGGGGGGGGGGGTAGTGGGGATGCGGGGGTGGGGGTGGTGGGGTGGAACAACAAAAAAGTCGTCACCGATATCAACAGATGCATCGGTGTGATACCGGTTAACGAGGTCTGTCTCTATTTGAGCACTCGACCCAGTCGACCCCTCGGCGTTCACTGGTTCATGCAGGCGTTTAGGCAGAGGAGAAGCGCGCATGCGCACAGTGTGTGCGTGGCGGCGGCCAGCTTTATGGGGCATTTCGTCACTCTTCCGTGGACAGACGCGAAGCACGTGGCGAGGAAACGCGGGTGCTGGATGAGCGTGTGGAGGGGGAAAGATGATGGGGGGGGGGGCGGGGGGTCCAGGGACAGGTGCTGGGGTAGCGCGGCGGAAAATGGGCACCGCCGCGGGCTAGGAGGTGGAGTGGGGGGGGGTGAGAGTGGAGGGGGTCAGCATGGAGCTGGATACGGGCTTCCCAGTGAGTCCGTCCTCTCCTGCGTGTATCGACGGGAACGCGCATCCTTATTTGGAATGTGTTATTCATATTCAGTGCGCGTCTCTCATCCCAGGTCGCGACCTTACGATTCCCCGACCCGGTTTACCCCCTCTCGCACTTCCTGTCCCTGCCCATCCCCACCCCCCTCTCCGTCACCCCATCCCCTTCGCACTCTACCCCTTATACAATCCCCAGAGCAATGCGGTTTACCCCTCTCTCACCTCCTGTCCCTGCCCATCCCCACCCCCTCTCCGTCACCCCCCTCCCCCTCCCCACTACCCCTTATAAGAATCCCCAGAACCATGCGACTCCCTACACGACCACCCCCCAGCCCCTCCCCAACCCACCTCCCCTCCTCGCCTGTCCTCTACAATGGTATCACCTTTTTTCACTCTCAGCCGCGAGCAATGCATCGACATCGAGATACCATCTTTCAAAAATTACCCTCAAGTGTAACGAGCAAGGCATCGGAATTTATGACGGTTCAGCATTTACATGAGTCGCAAAGGACAGAGCCCTGCAGTCACCTATCGTCGCCAACAGACAGTCAACCGACTGAAGCGTGTTCTCAACTTTTTGCTCATCTGTGAGTCGCAGATACCGTTGTGACACGTTTGACGCGCAACAATGCTGCGGGGTCTCGCGAGGAAACGCTCGGAGGTCGCTCCACAAACCCGCGGATGGACAACCCGAGGAGGTGACTCGACCAGTCGACCTACGATGGTGCCACGGAACGTAGTTCGCGTAACGGCCGTACGGGGGCGCTGACGGTACTCTGTATGTAAATGATAGCTCCCAGACCGCTCTCGGGCGACGTTTCTTTCGCGTAGCTCATGATGACTTTTTGATAGTTATTTCGGTAAGATTGAAAACAACATTTTCCGAGTTTATTTCTGTTAGATTCAAAGGGGCGTTCTTGAAGTTTTTTCCTGTAAGATTGAAAAGTGCATTTTTGGAGTTTATATCAGTCATATTCAAGAGTGCATTTTTGGAGTTTATATCAGTTAGATTAAAGAGTGCATTTTTGGAGTTCAGATCAGTCAGATTAAAGAGTGCATTCTTGGAGTTCAGATCAGTCAGATTAAAGAGTGCATTCTTGGAGTTCAGATCAGTCAGATTAAAGAGTGCATTTTTGCAGTTTATTTCAGTTGGATTTGGACGTTTGGCTAAGAGCTGAGCTAGGGAGCTCTTTTTATTGGTTATTTCGATTTGATTGTGGTGCCGTACATTATGAGAAGAAACCCAAAGAATATTTTCATTATATGGTAATATTATATGGTGGCGTTTTCATGTGGTTTGCTGGTGTAGTGTGGTTTGTGTGAATAGAGTGGGA
>OZ025260.1:15895847-16116961 GCA_964019135.1 Arenicola marina | reverse complement strand
AGGGAGGCTGGGGCTGGGGGCGGTGTGGGGGATGGGGGTGGGCGGGTAGCGTAGGAAGGTGTGGTGTGGTGTGGCGGAGGGGCAGGCCATCAGTGCGGTGTCTCTAGATGACAACTCGCAGGGCGCCAGAAGGAGGTAGCTCGCTACCCGCGGCGGACGGCAGTCTCCACTGAGGCTAGCGGCCATTTGAATTAGCGGGCGGCCCCGACGGCCCCGGGCTGGCGCTGGGTCTGTCTGCCCACTGCATGGGAAAGCCCAGCAGGGGCCGCCTGGGCAATTATATAGAGACAGGGGTCTTCCTTCCTTGGCGAGATTGTCCGTGTCTGGGTCTGTGTGTCTGCTGTGTCAGTGTCTGCTGTGTCGGTGTCTGCTGCGTCTGTTGTGTGTGTGCCTATCTGTGTTTGTATCTCTGTGTCTGTTGGGTCTCCCTCTCTGTTGTGTCATCCTCTCTGTCGTGTCTTCCTCTCTGTCGTGTCTCCCTCTCTGTCGTGTCTTCCTCTCTGTCTTGTCTCCCTGTCTATTGTGTCTTCCTCTCTGTCGTGTCTCCCTCTTTGTTGTGTCATCCTCTCTGTCGTGTCTTCCTCTCTGTCGTGTCTCCCTGTCTATTGTGTCTTCCTCTCTGTCGTGTCTTCCTCTCTGTCGTGTCTTCCTCTCTGTTGTGTCTTCCTCTCTGTCGTGTCTTCCTCTCTGTCGTGTCTTCCTCTCTGTTGTGTCTTCCTCTCTGTCGTGTCTTCCTCTCTGTCGTGTCTTCCTCTCTGTCGTGTCTCCCTCTCTGTCGTGTCCTTCCTCTCTGTCGTGTCTTCCTCTCTGTCGTGTCTTCCTCTCTGTTGTGTCATCCTCTCTGTCGTGTCTTCCTCTCTGTCGTGTCTCCCTGTCTATTGTGTCTTCCTCTCTGTCGTGTCTTCCTCTCTGTCGTGTCTTCCTCTCTGTTGTGTCTTCCTCTCTGTCGTGTCTTCCTCTCTGTCGTGTCTTCCTCTCTGTCGTGTCTCCCTCTCTGTCGTGTCTTCCTCTCTGTCGTGTCTTCCTCTCTGTCGTGTCTCCCTCTCTGTTGTGTCATCCTCTCTGTCGTGTCTTCCTCTCTGTCGTGTCTCCCTCTCTGTCGTGTCTTCCTCTCTGTCTTGTCTCCCTGTCTATTGTGTCTTCCTCTCTGTCGTGTCTTCCTCTCTGTCGTGTCTCCCTCTCTGTCGTGTCTTCCTCTCTGTCGTGTCTCCCTGTCTATTGTGTCTTCCTCTCTGTCGTGTCTTCCTCTCTGTCGTGTCTTCCTCTCTATCGTGTCTTCCTCTCTGTCGTGTCTTCCTCTCTGTCGTGTCTTCCTCTCTGTCGTGTCTTCCCCTCTGTCGTGTCTTCCTCTCTGTCTTGTCTCCCTGTCTATTGTGTCTTCCTCTCTGTCGTGTCTTCCTCTCTGTCGTGTCTTCCTCTCTGTCGTGTCTTCCTCTCTATCGTGTCTTCCTCTCTGTCGTGTCTTCCTCTCTGTTGTGTTTTCCTCTCTGTTGTGTCTCCCTTTCTATTGTGTGTGCCTCTCTGTTGTGTCTTCCTCTCTGTCGTGTCTTCCTCTCTGTCGTGTCTCCCTCTCTGTCGTGTCTTCCTCTCTGTTGTGTCATCCTCTCTGTCGTGTCTTCCTCTCTGTCGTGTCTTCCTCTCTGTCGTGTCTTCCTCTCTGTCGTGGCTTCCTCTCTGTCGTGTCTTCCTTCGTGTCGTGTCTCCCTCTCTGTCGTGTCTCCCTCTCTGTCGTGTCTTCCTCTCTGTTGTGTTTTCCTCTCTGTTGTGTCTCCCTTTCTATTGTGTGTGCCTCTCTGTCGTGTCTTCCTCTCTGTCGTGTCTTCCTCTCTGTCGTGTCTCCTCTCTGTCGTGTCTTCCTCTCTGTTGTGTCTCCCTCTCTGTTGTGTCTTCCTCTCTGTCGTGTCTTCCTCTCTGTCGTGTCTTCCTCTCTGTCGTGTCTTCCTCTCTGTCGTGTCTTCCTCTCTGTCGTATCTTCCTCTCTGTCGTGTCTCCCTCTCTGTCGTGTCTTCCTCTCTGTTGTGTCTTCCTCTCTGTCGTGTCTTCCTCTCTGTCGTGTCTTCCTCTCTGTCGTGTCTTCCTCTCTGTTGTGTCTTCCTCTCTGTCGTGTTTTCCTCTCTGTCGTGTCTTCCTCTCTGTCGTGTCTTCCTCTCTGTCGTGTCTTCCTCTCTGTTGTGTCTCCCTCTCTGTCGTGTCTCCCTCTCTGTCGTGTCTTCCTCTCTGTCGTGTCTTCCTCTCTGTCGTGTCTTCCTCTCTGTCGTGTCTTCGTCTCTGTCGTGTCTTCCTCTCTGTTGTGTCTCCCTCTCTGTCGTGTCTTCCTCTCTGTCGTGTCTTCCTCTCTGTCGTGTCTTCCTCTCTGTTGTGTCTCTCTCTCTCTGTCGTGTCTTCCTCTCTGTTGTGTCTTCCTCTCTGTCGTGTCTTCCTCTCTGTCGTGTCTCCCTCTCTGTCGTGTCTTCCTCTCTGTCGTGTCTCCCTCTCTGTCGTGTCTCCCTCTCTGTTGTGTCTTCCTCTCTGTTGTGTCTCCCTCTCTGTTGTGTCTTCCTCTCTGTCGTGTCTTCCTCTCTGTCGTGTCTTCCTCTCTGTTGGGTCTTCCTCTCTGTCGTGTCTTCCTCTCTGTCGTGTCTCTCTCTCTGTTGGGTGTTTTTCTCTCTTATTCGTTCTCTCTTTTGTGCCTTACGCTATGTTGTGTCTTTCTTCCTGTTTGGTCTTCTTCGCTGTCTCCCCAACCCCTCCGCCCTCTCTTTTTATTTTTGTCCTGTTCAATTCCTCTCTCCCTCTCTTGCTGGTCTTTTTGACGCTAGATAACATTTTCTGTCGCCAGTATGGCGAATATCTCTTTGCGCCAATCAAACTTTTGGCAGCACTTGATTACGATTATTATTAAACCGCTCCTACTTTGTTTCTACCCTGTCCCTCCCGTCCGTGACATTACCCTACAGGAAGATTGTAGCGGCTTATTCAGCCATATTTCCACTTTTTTAATTGTAATTTCTCTTTAACCTGAAAAACGACTGCTTAATGCTTATCTTTAAAATACTAACAATATGAGGTAATGTGTTTAACCAATTTCTCCAAACAGCAATCATACATGAAGAAAGTATGCAACGGCTTAGCCGAAACGTTAACTTAGAGCACCACACCATTTTTGTCCCTATATATATATATACATGTTGCTTTTCGTCTAAAATTGTATCTTCGTTTGGTTAGAAATGTAACTTGCTAATTCTTCGAATGCATAATGTGTGCAGACTACAGTGCAACCAATGCCAGGTTTCCTCTTTGATAACGAGGGACTGATCTGGACCCATTCCGTTGCTATTTGGCGCTGCTATTTGGCTAAGAAATGACCTGATGCCTAACATATAGATCCAGTGTGGGTGCCGTTGTGTGGCCCGGCCAGTAGAGGGCAGGATTGCATTATACAGTGTACGGAATTAGGCAATCAGTTGAAAAGAAGTGAGCATTCCGCATTGGAAAACACCGTTGTCGGCGAAATCGCAATGGTCTATGGCGAACGTGTTTTTTCTGGTCGTAGATCTTTTGATTAATCTTCTAGAATAAGTTTTTTGGCACCATTTGAATCAATATTTTCTGTCTATAAAGAAATAGTAACGGCATCGATTTGTGGGTCACAAATGTGATACTCATCACATTATTTAATATGAAAACGAGGCACAAGCCGACGTTTTATTGCACGATAATCCTTTGTAAATGGGGGGATTCGCAGCGCTGAGATGCCTGTCCTAGGGTTTTATGGTAATAACTCGAACAATAACAAGATAGAGATATAAAGGCCTTAATAAAGAATAGTACAACCAATCTAGCCGCGATGGAAAACGTGTAAAGATGACTGCAATCCATCATTTAGCATTGATTGCGCCACGTTTCTCCCTCTTCCTGCCCGGTGTCCCCTTGTGGTGAGCATTCCCTGACTCCATCATCATCTGAAGTACCCACCCATGCTGATGAATTCATTACCGAGGATGAGAATCGTAGCGTCGGGTGACGGTGGCAATGGCGGGGTGGGGGTGGGGGGGGGGAGGTGGCGGTAGCGGTAGTGGTGGCGGTGGCTAGAGGGAGTGAGGTGGTGGCGGCCGGGGAGTGACGGTGAAGGTGGGAGATATAAGCCGGTGAGGTCTGGGAAATGTGATATGAGCGTCCGGGAATGAGAAAAAACTCGCATTGTCTCCCAGGCTGATACCCTCATCAAGCAAAGAAAGAGTAAATTAATTTGGGAGAGGCTGGTAACGCAAAACATCTGTGCCGCGCAGACTCTCGTTGCGCCGGGCAACGATTGTCTCCTCGGCACCCAGGTGAATTAAAGGGCGAGAGACATGGCGACAGTAGGGGTGGTGGAGTAGTAGTCTGGGAGGGGAGAGGGGTGGGGGGGGGTGAAGGTGGGTGGGGGGGGGGAGGGGGGTGGGGGGTGGCGCGGGATGCGGCCAAAATGGAAGCTCCTCACGGAGGGACCTTTTGTCCGTGTATCTTATCGAAGCAGGCTGTCTGCTGGTGGGTATGGAGCTGGGGATACTCTGAAGTGATGCTTTAATTTGTAAACGCAATCATTGTATTGTTGAAAACGACACTCACTTAACAATCTCCCCTGAATATATAAATTGATTGAGTTGATGATCGATGTCTTTGTATGACATGTTGCAATAAAATGATCTTTTTGTTTCGACGAATAGCTCACCGGTTACTCTATGCGTGCATAGGGGCGGGCTGTGGTAATGCGTCAGTCCAAGTCCAAGGTTCATTTATTTTCTTAAATGTGCAAGTATTAAAACAGTAACTGGCGGATGTAAACTAAAATAATGTCGACATTTGGGATGGTTGACCCGGGCTAAGACCATAGGGTCGCTGTCACCCGGGCTAAGACCATGGGGTCGCTGTCACCCGGGCTAAGACCATAGGGTCGCTGTCATCCGGGCTGAGACAATGGGGTCGCTGTCATCCGGGCTAAGACCATAGGGTCGCTGTCACCCGGGCTAAGACCATAGGGTCCCTGTCAGCCGGGCTAAGACCATAGGGTCGCTGTCACCCGGGCTAAAACCATAAGGTCGCTGTCACCCGGGCTAAAATCATAGGGTCGCTGTCACCCGGGCTGAGACCATAGGGTCGCTGTCACACGGGCTAAGACCATAGGGTCCCTGTCAGCCGGGCTAAGACCATAGGGTCGCTGTCACCCGGGCTAAAACCATAAGGTCGCTGTCACCCGGGCTAAAATCATAGGGTCGCTGTCACCCGGGCTGAGACCATAGGGTCGCTGTCACACGGGCTAAGACCATAGGGTCGCTGTCACCCGGGCTGAGATCATGGGGTCGCTATCACCCGGGCTAAGACCATAGGGTTGCTGTCACCCGGGTTAAGACCATAGGGTCGCTGTCACCCGGATTAAGACCATAGGGTCGCTGTCACCCGGGCTAAAACCATAGGGTCGCTGTCACCCGGGCTAAGACCATAGGGTCGCGGTCACCCGGGCTAGGACCATAGGGTCGCTGTCACCCGGGTTAAGACCATAGGGTTGCTGTCACCCGCGCTATCTGACGTCAGTGCGCAGGGGACTGTAACTGCAATGTACGAACATCTTCTAGGCAGATGCACAAAGTACTGGGAGAATGTCCGCCAAACTTCTGATCTTTCCCTCCCTTGCATTGAAAGGTACTTCCGAGCGATGAGTACAAGGCAAGGCCAGCACACTTTACAAAGGCGTTTTTTGTGCGCAGTAAGCTTAAGATGACCCCTCCTGTTGCCGATATAAAGGAACCCATTCGCAATTCCCACCCCTTTTCTAAAAACTTTGAGTGCGTTTACGCTTCCATGAACACTCAAATGACACCCACGACGACTAAAACTCCATCATTTGGTTAAAAATGCATCCTATTTTGAGTTCGCACCCAACACACCCTGAATGCCTCTGAAATAGGGCCATAAACTTAAAATGATTTTGTTGTATGTCATGACTGATTGATCGTTCTTATTTTTCACTTTCGGTATTTGCCCTAGAATATTGACCAATGCTCCGGGGTCTGGACTGAAGATCGGGGCTGACCAGCGAACCGGAAACAGGTGTTATGTACGCCCTTTGTCCAGCCCTACCCCCAGCCGAACAGCTTTAATTGGCGGCCTACCTGTCGTGCCACCAGCCTTTTGTTACCTGTCACCAACATTAACACCTTCCACAAAACCACCTCGTCACCTCATTCCAACAAACCACGCCCTCTTGACCCCCCCTCCCTCACTCCCCACCCCCTTCTGCCCCGCCCCTCGACCGTTCATCCCACCTGCTTCACATTCATTTGAATCGCGCCAGAAAATTACGTTATTCATTGCCGCCTCGTAGCGCGTGAGGCGTCGAGGGAGGGCGGGGCTGGGGAGGCGTTTACCCGTTTTGCCCACTGAGAAAATACTTATATATGAATGTCGTTCCTTTCTGTGATTGCCATTCCGTCCCCCACACCCACACCCACCCCGCCCACCGAGCCCAGTAGCGAAGGAACTGACCGGGATTGGCGTGTCACGGTCACACTCCCATCTCCGGAGTCTGTCAAGGGACATGTCGCTATAGCCCCTCCAACGCATTGGGCCTTTGTAGCGCCGCTTGTTGGCTGTCCTATGGCGTTGTCTTACGTCCTAGGACGAACATTTCCTCTCCTGCCACACAGTCTTACCTAACCTCACCTTTGGGCAAGTGGGATATTGACTCAACAATGGATGATTAAGAAAGGCTCGAGGTGTTAATTGACTGCACACGAATTACCGCGAGACGTAATGGCATGCAATGATGCTATCTTTGTTGTTGTGTTGGATCCATCTCCGGCCTGGCCTTAATATCCGTACCATTCAATCTGGGGCATATTTCTTTAATTAATTATCGTCTCGGAAGGTTCCTGGGCTCAGTGTAGTACTAATGTGCACAAAAGTGGCCTAAAACATCCATTTATTGCATTTAACGTTATTACATATATTGTCCATCCAAACTGATTTCCATATGATCAAAATGCATTGCACAAAGATGACATATTTGTGTCACAAAAGGAGATAAGAATGTTAGATCATATGTACATGTACTTTTAGCATTGTTTACTCAGCGTATTCGGTAGAACTGTATCACAATGATCGCCCGGTGGTCTTGCTGTTAAATGAGCAATATATTTAATTCATAAAAGACTGGTTCCCTTTACAAGTATCAATCATTATACGTCATAAATATTGCATTAACTTCAACCCCTAATCAATTGTGCGGCGGACATATTTAATTGGTGGAGACATTTGGACATTTCCCTATATTGTGGAGTACATTCGCTGAGTTGGTTCACCAAGGATCTTATGAATACTAACGAACGTAGGCTATTGACTTCAGAGACCCACCGTCACAATGGACGGCAATGAGTGGAACATTTCCTCTGAAAGGGCAGTTAATTTGATGCATGATGGAAGGTTTCGCAGTCAAAGAGGCCAATTATACGGCAGACTGGCTAGAGTCAGCGACATATATCACACATGTATAGGCTCTTTATCGCTGCACGGTCGCCTGTTTTCACCATTTTGAGGGTGGGTGGGGAGGGAGGGAGGAGAAGGCACGTGGTGGAGGGTGGGGGGTGAGGGGGCAGAGGGGGGGAGGCTAATATATTAAGCGTTCTCCGCACCTGCAGTGTTAATAATAGGGACGCGGCAGCGCGAAGTTAAAGTACAAGCGCCCAGACCAGGGTGCCATCTCAAAGGGACCACCATCAAACAAACAGGGTGAGGCAGTGTTTACATCTCGGTAGGGGGGGGGGGGGCATCCCATTAATATAGGCCTTGTGACACTGCCGTTCAAAGGTCAATGTCTGTCGAGTGCTTTCCCGACCAGGGTGACTTTTTGATGGTTATGTGACCGCCTCCTATGGCCTTCTATCTCCATGAGATATCTGTCACTGCAGCGCTGGCTCACTAAAGGGAAGGGCAGATTTATTTGGCGACGTAACAGTAAACCTGCCACAAGGAGGCACAATCAATGGTTGGCATGTGTCCTTCAGTTGGAAAAAAACTCATCAGCCGACTCTTTTCAGCATTAAGGCGCAAGTCAAGTGGCGGGTTGTCGCCTGTTTGGGATTTTTTTTATCTGTTTTCTGTCTGGTATGAACGATGGAAAGTTCAAACATTGTAGGTATGCGTTATCTCATCAACAACTCGCAGGAAAAGTGCGAAGCGAAGCCTCTTTGTCGCTGACATGTATCTGTAACGGTCTTGAGAATGGGTCCTCTGTCCCTTAAATATAGACAGGTACACAGACATAACGGAATACTTCCAGTTGGACGACCTCTAGTTAGACGACATTATTTATAAATAAGTCAGATGTCGCTAAAGAAGTTATACATACATGCATCTTGATCACACCTCCCCCCCCCCCCCCCTCCTGACATGATTCCGGCAGGTGATTCTCAGGAATGGATGCCCTGTTTTAGGGTTTTCTTATATTGCCTTCTTACTTTTTGTGTCAACAGGCCAACACTCACACAGCCCCCACCCCCCCCCCCCCCCCACCACACCACACACACACGCCGTGTTTTAATCGACGTGTGCAAACCTATATTTCACGTACATAATTTAACCGGTTAAGGGGCTTAGTCCAGTAAAATCACCCATTCTTTACATGGTAACTTCAGCCGACTAAGCCCCTTAGTCGGCTGAACTGCTTTCGTGAAATCCGCCACTGTACATGTAATGAGAGTCATAGGCCTCTGGTGTGGCAGTACACCTCCAAATCTGATTGGTCAAGATCGATGCATCAAGCGCATTCAGCGATATTTTAATATTAATAAAGAATGATACCTAAACGGAGGCACCCAAACCTGCCGACAGAACCCCGTGCAACACCCTCCACCTTGGTTAGAACCCTCTACCATATGGGCTATGAGGGGCCGAATACCCCCCCCCCTCCCCCCCCTCCTCCAAGGGAGGTGGGATACCCCTTCGGAATCGCGAGTCCCCAGGAATTAAGAAGAGCGATGTCGAATCTCCGAGATGAGGAGTGTTCAAGACCGGGCGCGAAAAAAAACACCTTAAAATTAATATAACGAATATCGAAGAATTAATTCACGGACTGCTATAACGGATCGCGGTAAATAGGCAAAGGGTCTTCGCGTTGAACAAGGGATTGTACGGATAACGATCCCCAAAAATTGCCAACAGCTAATCGCGAATCTCCAAGAATTCCTGGGTGCCAATCGCGGAGATCGGAAAAAGGTGTTCCCTCCTCTCCCCCAACTCCACCACGCCTAGGACCCTCCACTATTTGGTCCATTTGGTTCACCAGTGCGGCCCGAGGAGCTTACTGCAGACGAACCGAGTGGAGTTATTGACGGGGAAATGGTAGAATGGCAAATTGCGTGGATAGATAGAGATAGGCTCTAAGATATTCTCGTTCTCAAGTCAAACCTGAGGTTAAGTAATAAAGAGAGGGCGTCTGGAGGTGGGGGGCGTGTGAAGGCGAAAGGGACACCATAGACCGGGAGAGGGTCGGGAGAGAGGGGGGCATGAGAAGCAAGAAGTTCTCATTTAAAGGGGAGAAGCGGAGCGGGGGGGGGGGGCAGTATTTAGTAGTCATCCTGCCACCTGGTTACTGACGGTCGCATCCGTCGGTCACCGAGGTAACTTATTAAGACTAGCGGGGCAGCCATGGAAGTGAGGCGGAGGGAGCGTGTGAAGGGGGGGGGAGGGTAGACAGAGACAGAATGATTGGTACCCTCCCTTGTCCGCTTGACACGTTGGCCTGCTGATCAGTCAGAGCAGGGTAGGATGGGGATGGTGATTGTGGAAGAGGGGCGGGGGAGGAGGGGGGGGGGGTGGGGCAGGTGTCAGCGCACCCAGGCACTGTCTCCAGGCAATTCAACTCGTTATGTTGCTAACGAGCTCGCCTCACTAAATGAGTTTTCTTGTTCCCGTTGGCAGACATTTTGGTCGTGGCGAACCGTTGTGATGAAGACACGTGTTGCAGGAAACCGGCGTCCACCCTGCCTCGACCATAATTAACGTCTAAAGCAGGACACAGGCAGCTGAAATGGACCCCGACGGGTTAAGTCGCCCAGGAAGGAGACACTTAACAATGAAATTTTGATTGGTTGGTTATTCAGGACATTTTAACCACTTTTTGGCCATGTCGCGTCAATGGAAGAAGGAAGGGAGAGAGGAACCATGTCCCCGGGGGTAATCCCATACTCTTTACAAAGAAAGACATGGGATCTTTATCCTGCGACCACACAGACATGGCCACAGCAGAGCTCGAACCACCGATTCACGTGCCGTTAGGGCCTCATGTTGCCAGAGCACTCAATGCGAGCGCTCCAGCCTAAAATTTTGAAATTTTGAAATGTTCTTTCTATGTTGGACCGCCGCAAGGCACCTCCCTCCCATGGGCCACCGCCTGCCTCAACGATGCCCCCCACCCCTCTCCCCCCCCCCCCCTCAGTTCGGCTGCAGTCACCATGCGGAACAGTCCTGCCACTACACGACCTTGGTATCACAGGACAACATACCTCTACGTCATTTACGCAGCCACGACAATATACCAAGGCCCACTCACCATGCCACAGCCCCCTGTCATCACCCCCAACCACCCCTACCTACCATGCCCTCCCCCCGGTACACCATGGCCATCTCACTAACCACGCCCACCACCTCAACCCCTGTCACCACAAAACTCCCTTGCCGCCATACGTACCCTTCCTTCGTTTCAGCCCCGCTGGAGGCAGACACCCAGGCAGGGAGACCTGGCTGTCGCCTTGGTCTACTCCTATATGAGTGTCTTGGGTGTTATTAGAGAGGAACCAGAACTTGGCGGTGTTGGTTGCGGGTAAGGAAACACCCTCTCTGGAGACCCGGTGACGGAGAGGTCCGCAGGAGGAGGAGGAGGAGGAGGAGGAGGAGGAGGGGGAGGATGGGTATTCCGGACACTCACCCTGTCGGTCAAGCTACCCGAATGGTAATGGTAATAGATGTGCCAGGAAATCTGACTCTGAGTGTGCAAGTTGTTCGCCATAGTTATACCCCGATTGTCCCCCTTGGAATAAATGTGGTATATAATACATAACTTGAAATTTAATGCGTAAGAAGGCATGAAATATGTTGCATAAAGTGAGATTATCTAAATTGCATAAAGTGGGATTATCTAAATTGCATAAAGTGGGATTATCTATATTGCATAAAGTGGGATTATCTATATTGCATAAAGTGGGATTATCTATATTGCATAAAGTGGGATTATCTATATTGCATAAAGTGAGTATCGATATTGCACAAAGTGACATTATCAATAAAAGTAGACTATTGCGTAAGGTGACTTGATCTATAGAAGTGACATGATCTATAGAAGTGACATGATCTATAGAAGTGACATGATCTATAGAAGTGACATGATCTATAGAAATGACATGAATAATATAATTGCACAGGGTGACATGATATATGGAAGTGACATGAAGAATATTGCATAAAATGACATGAGCCATAGAAATTACCTTTGCAGAATAAGACATAAAGTGACATGATCTGTATTGAGAAAGAGACATGACATAGAAATTACAGAATATTGCATAAAGTGACTTGATCATAAAGCGACATGTACATTGCAAAAAGTCACATGTTGTACATTGCCTAAAGTAACATGTTGTACATTGTCTAAAGTAACATGTTGTACATTGCCTAAAGTCACATGTTGTACATTGCCTAAAGTCACATGCTGTACATTGCCTAAAGTCACATGTTGTACATTGCCTAAAGTCACATGTAGTACATTGTCTAAAGTCACATGCTGTACATTGCCTAAAGTCACATGTTGTACATTGCCTAAAATCACATGCTGTACATTGCCTAAAGTCACATGTTGTACATTGCATAAAGTCACATGCTGTACATTGCCTAAAGTCACATGTTGTACATTGCCTAAAGTCACATGTTGTACATTGCATAAAGTCACATGCTGTACATTGCCTAAAGTCACATGTTGTACATTGCCTAAAGTCACATGTAGTACATTGCCTAAAGTCACGTGCTGTACATTGCCTAAAGTCACATGTTGTACATTGCATAAAGTCACATGCTGTACATTGCCTAAAGTCACATGTTGTACATTGCATAAAGTCACATGTTGTACATTGCATAAAGTCACATGCTGTACATTGCCTAAAGTCACATGTTGTACATTGCCTAAAGTCACATGTTGTACATTGCCTAAAGCAACATGTTATACATTGCCTAAAGTAAGATGTAGATGCATAAATGGTGTGACCTATAGTGCATAAGGCGACATGATATCTATTTTATAACATCATATGAAATCTGTGGCCTGCACTGACGTTGTTCTACACCGTGCGACCCGAACCATAATGTG
The DNA here is from genome assembly GCA_964019135.1 of Arenicola marina. NCBI lineage: Eukaryota > Metazoa > Annelida > Polychaeta > Arenicolidae > Arenicola > Arenicola marina. The sequence goes on along the minus strand of OZ025260.1, from coordinate 16,104,591 downwards.
ACAGTAAACGTCTTCTTAGGAGAGCCATGAAAGTAATTTACGCCCTACCCCATGCACGATATCTAGTGACCTGTTAAACCTGCACCCGATGACACATGGGTTCAGTCGGGAACAAGAAGCATGCGTATCCAATGGTCGCGTGAACTTGCAGAGAACCAGCCAGCCAACCTTGCGAATTATCCAGCCAACCTTGCGAATTTTCCAGCCAACCCTCCAGCCAACCGTCTAGCCAAACACCGTCCCAAACAAAGATCCGGCCAACCGTCTAGCGAACCGTCCAGCCAACCGTCTAACCAACCCTCCAGCCAACAGTCTAACCAACCCACCAGCCAACCGTCTAACCAACCCTCCAGCCAACCGTCTAACCAACCGTCAACCCAGCGTCTAACCAACCCTCCAGCCAACAGTCTAACCAAACATCCAGCCAACCGTCTAACCAACCCTCCAGCCAACCGTCTAACCAACCCTACAGCCAGCCGTCTAACCAACCCTCCAGCCAACCGTCTAACCAACCCTCTAGCCAACCGTCTAGCCAAATCTCCAGCCACACGTCCAGCCAACTGTCCAGCAAACCGTCCAGCCACCCGTCCAGCCCACCGTCCCAGACAAACATCCACCCAACCCTCCACCAACCGCCCAGCCACCCGTCCAGCCACCCGTCCAGCCACCCGTCCAGCCACCCGTCCAGCCACCCGTCCAGCCACCTGTCCAGCCCCAAGTCCAGACTGCGATGAGACGAGTCTTCCTGGTCGTCCGAACGGCCACCAAAGTTTGACTGAACAATGGGCGCCTTACCGGGCTTTTGTCACCAACTGTACCCCTGGAGCACTTTACTTCTGTATAATACAAGATTTATCCATAGGTTATAGCTATATATGTCTAACAATACAGCGTGAGGGACGGAGGGATTTTATTTTGATTACTTTACTTGATAGCTTGATTACTGCTTTTGAGCGCGGTAATCCGGAAATTAAAGGGCTCACGAGTTGCGCGGCTGATAATGGTAGGCTGATCCAAACTGTTCCCCCTGTCCGCCGCAGACGGTGCCTTTAAGACCGGGACTCCCTGACTCCAGTCCTACCCCACCGCAGAGCAAACACCCTCCTACAGAACCAATAAATACCTATAGACATCTCAAACAAGAGGGCAAAAGGTGGGGATTGTGGGCGTGCAACAGCGGTGCGGCTAGCTCCTGACGTCAGGGGTCCACTAATCGATGAAGGGGATATCTCTTTTCGATGACTCCAATGAATTGGAGTGTTAGTTGCTTGGTGTAAGAAGGAGACGGGCAGATGAGGGCGATGGATGAGTGAACTCCGTGGAATTAAAAGCTCAAGTTTATCGCTGGGGTGAAATTGATGGCGGGGTGAAGCGAGTCCGAGTAATCTGGTGTGGGTGGCAGGGTGGGGAGACGGGCGTGAGACACGGTGATCTGCTGCGTCGTCCTACAGGGGCAGAAAAATGCAAGATGAAGAAGAAAAGGTTACGGAGTATAATTTATAGAACTATTGTGATTGCATGAGAGACTCCGAGCGGTCTGGTAGTCTCACACGTGTGCTAAACAATCATGCAATATATATATAGAGAGAGTTATTGGCATTGTGTCGACCATAGTCCCGGTGACAAGCGGCAAAGCGTAGTGCATAAAATATGAACAGCAAAGCCATATCTGTCGATCAAATTGCTTTCTTTGTTCGCACTCGTTATATCGTCCATGGTGACCAACCACCAGATTTTATCATGTGATGGTTATAAATAATACGAAGGGCCTCGGGTGAACCGTCGCCAACTGAAAAACATCGTGCGTACTAATCACCACAAGACCCTATAAATGCTAATTTCTGATTTCAAGATTTGATGGTGGCTTAGATAAGTATTGGTCAGTCCGCCCACGCCCCGTCCAGCTGGTGACGCAGCCATCTGGTTACTTAAGCGTGTCGGCGATAGTCACGTGACTGCTCTCAGGCGTACCGCGACGCTGATCAGTCACGTGACGGTTTGCGCGAAGTTGCGTCTACGACCGTTCTTTTGACTGACGGTGCATGATGACTGCCATGGGACCAAACCCTCTTCCTGTCTCACTGCGCATGCGCATTTTATAAACGCAGCATCCATTTTAGTCCGCGTCGGTACCAAGACGCGCTCGGGAAGTGGGACATTCATTGCAACACAGGGAGAACTACAAGGCCCCGATAACACCACCAACGGCCTCGCTGTGACGGTAGTTCATTGAAACACAGGGAGAACAATAGCATCACCCGCGGCCTTTGCCGTGGCGGTAGCAGCGACCCATGATGCTGATGCCAGTATCTCGTAGGTCCGGGTAGAGTGATAACCTTGGCCCTCAATCACAGCCTCCCGCCGACCCGGCGAGGGTTATCGGAGCAATAACCACACAGCACATTAGAGGAAGCCGATCAAATTTCCGGGCCAAGAAACCGGGGGGGGGGGGGGAGGGGGTCCATTGTCTTTCGCGACACTGACCAAATAAATAACAGTGAATTACAGGTTAACAAACTGCTTTTGTTTCTCAAAGGTATAGTTTCATTGAAATAAATGTTAAAAAGTAAACTGACCGTCAGCATCAAGAAAATAGTGTACATTTCCGGCAATAGGATTTTGTCAATTTCATCCGCAGAATCGGATTCTGGTCATTGGGACCTATCGGATAACTAACGGCGATAACCCGGGGTAAGAGATATGCAAGCCCTACGCGCGTATGTAGACATTTTATGTCACAAATAAACTTAATATAACTTTTATGAGGTAAGAGATATACAAGCCCTACGCGAGTATGTAGACATTTTATGTCGCAAAAGAACTTAATATCAATTTCATCCGCAGAATCGGATTCTGGTCATTGGGACCTATCGGATAACTAACGGCGATAACCCGGAGTAAGAGATATACAAGCCCTACGCGCGTATGTAGACATTTTATGTCACAAATAAACTTAATATAACTTTTATGAGGTAAGAGATATACAAGCCCTACGCGAGTATGTAGACATTTTATGTCACAAATAAACTTAATATAACTTTTATGAGGTAAGAGATATACAAGCCCTACGCGAGTATGTAGACATTTTATGTCGCAAAAGAACTTAATATCAATTTCATCCGCAGAATCGGATTCTGGTCATTGGGACCTATCGGATAACTAACGGCGATAACCCGGGGTAAGAGATATGCAAGCCCTACGCGCGTATGTAGACATTTTATGTCGCAAAAGAACTTAATATCACTTTTATGAGACAGTGCAATGGGAGACAACAAGATATATGGCTACCACAGGCTATGAAGAATACATTCTGGTGTTTCTGGTGTAGCAATGATAGCAGAAGAACGCGTGTGCAAACACCGAATGACTGAAGACGAGGACTATACACCTCCGCCAGGATACACAAAACTTTATCGGTTACTATTGATGTTTCCGGTCATGAATCCTCTGAACCTGAAGATCACGTGACAGCCGGAAGTGTCGTTATTGAAGACACTAGAGATAGCATTCTGGTGCATCCCATGTCAAAAAACAGTAGAAAACATCCATGCGAACCAATATTTCCAAATAATGTCTGTAAAACTTGTATGATGTAGGTTATAGTGTACATGTCGTATCTACTTGTGTCGGAAGAAAGACAACGTTGTAAATCGGTAATCTCAATACGTCGCAGGGAAAATATACGTTTACACACGTTGTTGTACATGTCAAGACCAGTTGAAATATTGAGCACAATCACATGAAGGACAAGCGCATTTTCAAGATCGGTAAATTAAAAGCTAATAACGGGGCACTATTGTTTGTGCTGTGGATGTTGTGAAATGTACCGTGAAATGTTACGAATTGCACCCCACTATCAGAAATAAAATACCCATATACGAGAGATGTTATAGTAAAGTCTTAACAAATATAATCCCATCGCTTAGAAGAGCCGTATTGGGCTTGGCGAAGCTTCGTTTCATGACACATGTTGAATTCGAATTCTTACTAATCTGATTGACGATTGCTAGTCACAAATATCTTCTAAAGTGTCATGACAGTATCTCTACGTTTTTTCTTGGGCATCGCTATTGTAGAGGTCACGTACTGTAGTTTACATCAGATACAAAACCGATGTGGTGGTTCCGCTCACCCAATACACCCGGACTACACTCTCGTGGATTACCTTTACCGCACCCATCACGTCCTGTTCATGATCCAATATATATATATAACCCATTATATCATACACGCTTTGATCTTCAGGTTGTCATCTATACGAACCTCATGGCCATGGCTGACTACTGCCTATAGACTACCATCACCAATCATGTCATAGTTATTGCGGAAAGTCTCAAACAGACTTTCTGACATGCCGATAGACTACTAATTTATTAAATGATAAAACTGGTCATGTATTGCTTGCATGCAAGACGGAAATCACTGCATAGTGTGGCAGGGGTGCTGTGCGTGTCACAGGGGGTGGGTCAGACAGTTCCGGCCATTACAGCCAACCAGATGGAGGGAGCAGGCGCATCGTTTACTCCGCCGGCAGAGGGCGTCACTCTATGTCTATTTGAACGATAGGACTGCAGTAATTAGTCGCATTATCGTATTTCGCCTCCTAATGGGAGGTCTAATATTTACTCAAGTACCACGCAATCTGAGAGGGCTGAGGGGGCATATCCGGGTACTGGTGAGGTTGTGTGGCGATCCTCGGCCTCTCGCCGCCACAACGTGCCACTGTAACTTTGAGAATTCTGGGGTCTTCCTCGTTCTTGTTTCTGCCATTGTAAAGCCATAGGAGTCAAGCTGACGTGTCCACAGTGTGATGTGTTGGCCTGCGATGTTCCAATGGAACAGTCAGATTGCCACACGAAACTTAACGAGTATAAAGCTTTAAAAAAGGTTTCCTAGTCATGAAAGCGACATTCCTACAGAGACCGATTGGAGACGCATTTGTCACGTGACGCATGCGCCATTGCAAAGCACTTACGACGCTTAGGCTGAGACAAAGATGCCGCTTAGCTTTCTGCGGGAGGCTGGGTGAGGTTGGCGGTGGGCACGAGGAAGGCGGTAGAGCGCATACCACATGCCGGGCGTGATGTTAAACTGACACACCATCTGTCAAAGGTGCCTTCCCTTACTATTCCCGTAGCCTCGTGTCTCAAGCGTGAACTTATCTATAAAACTGTGAATTTTGTTCTAACGACTTGCGCCCAAATGGCGTTTTGCTGACCGATGGAGTCGTTATGTCATGTGACGTTGTCCTTTATCAGTGTCCACGCATCGTAATGGCGGCTTCAATCACCCGCCAATCCACGAGCCATACACGTGGAAAATCCTTCGCCATATGGAGGGGAGGGACTACTTTGTCAGGGGTCGCGTCAAGAAACACTGAGGAGGAATGATCGAAGATGGGGTTTTTCTGGCGGTTTTTTCGGGGGGCGATGAGATTGTCGCGAGCGTACTTCAGCGGTGAATGGCCAAACAGAGACCTGTTGTAACACTTTCCGGGATAATGGCTCTTGTGTAACCAAAGTTCGTGAAATCTATAGAACCAGTTTTCCATAGCGTTTCATGTATCCAATGCGGTACAAAGACACAAATATTAACAATAGCAGAAGCAGTGCTTATATTCTCGCGCAAGAAAGCATGGGCGTGTCCGTTGGGGAGGTGTGGGGGGGGGGCACAGAGGGTGTGCACGTATATCTGTGCCCGTCAAATTGTGTGCCCCCCCCCCCCCACCCCGTCGTCAAAAAAGTAGTAATGGACCCCGTTGGTCGCAATTTTGTTCAGCGCCCCCCCCCCCCGCCGGTCGTCATGTATTTTAAATTGTGCCCCCCCCCCTTTCAAGGATTCCTGCAAACGCCGCTGGATAAAAAGAAGAAAGAAAACAACGAAAAAACCAAATCGAAACAAAAACTAAATCAAACAAACAAATATTAATAATGAAATTGAAAAGATTTTTTTATAATTATGCCGTACACAAGACAACTGTTTTATCACTTAAATAATGTTATGCTACAAACGGTATACACGCTATAAATACGATCACAAATGACTCTTTCTCAATTATCAATAATATCTTTTAACAACATACCTTCTCCCGTTCTCTTGCAAACATGTGTAGAACATGTGTAGAAAGTTAAGCCTGCATGGTAAACCACTTGTACGCCTTCCCATACCTGCAAATTGTTATTAGCTGTCTCTCTCCCTCTCTCCACCTGCCCCACCACCTCTGTGCGGCGAATAGCTCCCGCCCTGACCTGGTAGCAATCAGTGTGTTACTTCGCCGCCCTATTGTCGTTTTAGGTTAATGAGACGCCAGCCATTAAAACCAACGGCGTGATCTCATCACGCTCGCGTGAGACTACGAACGTTGCAATTACCATCTACGCACTACCCACACGCTGGGTCCACCCTCAGAGGTTCAACAAGGCTCCGGAGTTAAAACCATTGGCCAGGGGGGTAGGCCCATTGCCCAGAGCCGAGTGAAAAAATCAACGCTTTTTCCGCAAGTGCTAACCCCTAAAAAGCCCTGGGCGCCATTAAAGTGCACGCACAATTAACCCTTAAAACCAGACCGAGGCGCCAACGCAATTTAAATTAAGGCCTCGTTGTCGCGAACCAGAAAACAAGTTCAATCAGAAGGGAGTTTCCCGGCTCGGTCGTTAGATCGTTGCCCGTTGCTGCCAGCCGTTACGACGGGAGGCTACGTTGGGGACCGCACCCCGGACGTACCGCTTCCCCCCTTCTGTCACGGTCAAGAAAGTCACAACGTCGCTTGAAAGGGGGCATTAATTAATATATCACCTGTGACATCCGCGGGTCATTGTACGTCTACCAATAATAGACAAAAGAGGCCTTTCGGTCGGCCTCAGCGTGGTAACACAGGCGATGAACATAACTTCCACATGGTTGCAGATTACCTCGTTTGCTTTATTGTTCTTCACTCATGCGTTACATCAAGATCTCGTCGATAAATAACTGGTGATGGTGGGAAATTTAATTAAGGAGCTAAATCACGTAAATCGTTGCCGGAAGCGTACGGGTATCTTGAGAAATTTACCCCTCCGGGATCTTTAAATATTTAAATATTTCATGTATTCTCTTGAATTTTGGACGGCGCAAAATTACTTCACCTATCGAGGGCAGCTCCAGGTGATAAACATAAGTTATATCAAACCCACCTTGGTCAGCGATGAAAGAGGGGACCAAGTGATGAATACCATGACACTACAATACAGATGTGCACATGTATATAATACAGATACAAACGCTAATACAATAGATTGTAAACGTGAATACAATAGATTGTAAACGTGAATACAATAGATTGTAAACGTGAATATACTACGTTTGTAAACGTTATTGCAATAGATTGTAAACATTACTGCAATAGATTGTAAACATTGCTGCAATAGATTGTAAACGTTAATGCAATAGATTGTAAACGTTAATACACTACATTTGTAAACGTTAATGCAATAGATTATAAACGTTAATGTAATAGATTGTAAACGTTAATACAATAGGTTGTAAACGTTAATAGACTACATTTGTAAACGTTAATGCAATAGATCGCAAACGTTAATGCAACAGATTGTAAATATTTTGGCAATAGATTGTAAACGTTAATACATTATTTGTAAACGCTATTACAATAGATTGTAAAGTTCATACAATATTTATGCGAATGTGAATACAACACATTTGTAAACGTTAATACAATAGATTTCTGAAGTTACAATAGATTTCTGAAGTTACAATAGATTTCTGAAGTTACAATAGATGTGTTTATTTTAATACAATATATATGTGCGCACTAATTAATGCAATACAGATGTGCATGAGTGTCAGAATACCCCGATGATCAGATTCGTGCACGTGACCCCCGGGTCATTGGGTGCGTCGCCGAAATCACCCCTCTCCCTCCCTCGTGACCCGGAAATGACGTGTGAAGCCCCCCTTTGATCACGTGCCGCCGTGTTACCCCCGGTGACATTGACCCGAGAGCCTGGCCGCTGTCTATTACAGGGCAATACAAGCGATTCCTCGTGTGATTTCCTAGTGATGGACTGCCGTAATGCCCCTTAGGATAACAGTGAGCCAGCCGAGGTGGGGACTGCTGACACGTCAGGTCCTCTTTACGGCACGGGAAACCAACCCATCCCACAGGCAGGCAGTCTAAACCACCGCCGGGCTGCTGGATGAGGGGGTGGGACGCAGAGGTGCGGTGGCTGGCAGGGGGCGGGGGGGGGGGAGGGGGGGTAGGGGTGTTAACTAAAATAGCGTGATATGGAGAGATGGTGCTTCGGAAGAGGGCAGTCAGTGGGATACCATCGAACGAGATTTATCGTTTCGATGCATGAGATTTCCCTCGATTTCATTTACAGGTAAAGGGCCTATGATATTTGTAATTACCATTCACGCCGCTGGGCAAAGGACTAAAATCCAGAGCAGCCATAATAAAGGAAAGCTATTTCTCCCCGGGCGCGGGTCAGGTTCTTATTGTGATAGGGGTCATAACGACTCCTTTAACCTTAACCTTTAATCCCCACCCATGAGGCGGCGTTTATATCATAGATATATCCGGAGAAGCATGGAAAAACTAACCAAACGATGGATAAACCCATATTGGGACAGGCTGAAAAATGTCGTCTGCTCGCTGTTGTTGTTTCCCGCCACGCAAAGAAGTTGATTTGCGCCTAGTGGCGCGTCTGTAATGCGACTTCGCGCTCAGTCGAATCTCCTGGTGCTCGTTTGCGCATGCTCCACTGAGCGGGATCCATGTGAGACTTTCCTGTTCGTGAAATAAGACAAAATGCAATGCACATTCAGTTTCATGCCCGCCTGGTTTCGGCTTTTTTTGTGTAAAAAAACTATTTTCGGCGTCAGTTCACGAGAATTTCGTCGCCCTTTAACGTTTCCTGTCAATACGATGGCTTCCATTAAATTTAGCCGCGACCGCGTGAAACTCACAGTTAATCCTATGATGTAGTTCGGCGAACCCGGGGCATGTCCCTTAACATGGGCGGTACCCCCTCGCCGGCTTCGACACACCATGAATGATCTACGGCGAAATAAAGACAACGGACCTTTTTCGGTGGAGATTGACTGACACGTCGTCCAGTCTCGAGAGGACGGAGAACACTAAAATGGGGGTAAAATTCAATCCCGTATGCGCAAAAAAGGGGAGCAGTGTGAAGAACAAAACTCACGGGGCTGAAGACCGCTTATGGCCATTATAAGAATGTACCTCCTCCGCGTAGCTATGGCCATAATTTCTTTGGCGTCTCCCAGTTAAAGTCATTTGGCTCGTATTTCCCGAAGGTCGCACGCTGCTTGGTGTTGTGTTTGATGTGGAATTTCAATTTCCCATTTGACAGCGCGGCCCTGTCCCGCTCCCTTCCCAGCTCCCTCCCCCGCCCCCTCCCTTGCTCCCCCCCCCCCCATCCCTTCGCCTCGGTGGGATCAGGGGTTGTGGATCAGCCCCCCACCCCCCTTCTCGCCCGGCACCCCACCCACCCCGCCTCCTCCCTGTGAGACTCTGGTGTGGCGGGGTTGTGGATCAGACCCCCCCCCCTTCTCGCCCGGCACCCCACCCACCCCGCCTCCTCCCTGTGAGACTCTGGTGTGGCGGGTGTGTGGATCAGCTACCACTACCACCACCCACCACCCCCGACACCGCCGACCCCCCCCCCCTCACCCGCACCCCCCGCCCGCCTCCCCCTGCGCCGCATTCTATCTGCCTCTTTATTTGATTAGAGATTTCAGGGAGTAAAGCTGTCATTTGTTTGGCCCGTTTGACCGGCGCGATGGCCTGTCTAATGGTGAGGGAACGAGAGGCGAGGGTGGGCGGGGGGGCAGAGGGGCGGGGGAAGAGTTCGGATGACTGAGACAGAGCGGGATCAAATAACCATTGCAGAATGAAATGTGTCGCCATGGTGTGGCTCTAGGGTGAGACCAAGGGGATGTGGGGGTAGGGGGCGGAGGAGGGACGAGGGAGGAGAAGGGGAATAGAAGGAGAGGGGGTATGCTTGACTCATTTTATTGCAATGACGAGTCCTTTTACTTCGCCCCCCCCCCCTTAGCCCCCCCTCCCCTCCCATCACCCAACCCCCCTACCCCGAATACGGACCAAGTCGAATGGCTTAATATCTTGACCTCTTTGTATCGGGCCCATTACCGTCAGGGGTCATTACAACCCCCACCTCAAAACCGCCAGCCACCGCCGCCCCCCCCCCCCCACCACACCAGCCCGCCCCCTCTCTCCTCTATCCCTCCTGCAATTGGTTCTTTCATGTCTCCCGTGGGCAAAGTTCTCCTTCCGTGCTCATCGGGCCGCTGAAGGTCAAGTCAAAGTCAAACAGATCGATGGGGATGTTTGACCAGAGCAGGGCGACCCATTACCCCTGGTCTTAAGCATCCCGCCCCCCTCCCCCTCCCCCCCCCCCTCCTTTCCAAGTCGTCCGCCAATATAACTATAACCCCCACCCCTGTCCCACCCGGCTCTTATAGTGGACTAACCAACCACTCCAGCTCACCCCCAAGTGACCCTAATGGTGCATGTTTAGACTTCTGACTCTTTCCTTCCCTTCCCTTCTCATCTCTCCCCCCCCTCGCCCATCCCCCCACCCCGTACTCTCCTCCTACTCCTTTTGTTACATGCCCCCGCTCAGTGTACCCACAGCCCCCTCAACCCCATCCCACCACCCCCACATCGACACCCGCACCACCCCCCCCCCCCCACGACCTGAACCACCCATGTTCCGCACCCACTCACCGCGATCCGGGCAGCAGTGACTGGGCGTACCCGTAGCCGTATTGCCCTGCCTGGAGCAGTCACCTTGTCATCATCTGCCACAAGACAACCCCGGCCACTCTCTCGTTACTCCGTCCGCCTAGAGCTGGGTGAAGGCGGCTTGTCTATGTCACTTCTTGTCATGACCTTGACATGACCTTATCCGTCTCCTTCCTATCGTCTCGTCTCCAGCCTTAAGATGATCGCCTTGCAATCGAGTCAAAGACATATTCTTAGTAATTGATGCTGTTTCCAAAACATGGAGGTCAGCGCTAGAATGAAGTTGACCTGACCTTTAATCTTCATCATTAAGAATAATTTCAAATTTAAATTAAAGTCACGGAGAAAGTGTTCACTACAGCAGCGTTGCTTCAAAGGTTATTAGAAGAGTACTCCAAATGAACGTCAATTTCCATCTTATATAAGTTGTAACTTAGATGTAAAAATCCAATTCAAACATTATATATATGCTACATATAGTAAAGTCACTATTTTAACACAGGAATTGTTTCGAACATACTTGACGACACTGAACACAAGGCCATCTCGGAGTCGCAAAAAGAGCGTATTTCAAATTAGTTAGGGGAGACGGGGGTAGCTATACACTCCCCCCCCCCCCACCCGACCACTCAAGGATCCGCCACTGCACTCCCTCCCCCCCCCCCACCCCCTGATCCGGCGGAAGCGGACATTCTCCAGTGGCGACACCTCCCAGCCAACGATAGCGACCTTAATTAGCGAATCACCGCCTTGACGTAACGCTGTCTTCGCAATTATGGGCGTTTTATGGTTCCGTCTTGGATCGCCAGGGGGCAGGAGGGAGCGGAAGGTATATTGACGAAGAAGGGGGCAAGGGAAAAGGGGAAAAGACGCTGGTGGGAGGGGTCGAGGAGGAAGGGGAAGCGGGGTGGGGGGGGGGAGCAAACAGGCTGGGCGTTGACCGGAGAGGCGAGGCGAGCAATCAACTGTTGATCGATGACAATGTTTAGGAGGTGCATGTGACAGTAATCTAATTCCGGGCGACACAATGACGCTATTCCTCATCTGCCGTCTCATTATCTGAGATGTGCCCTTCGGAATTGTCTGCCTTCCTCGCCCCTCGCTTTCCATTAACCCTTTCGGCCCCGACGCCCCTGCGTTGTCTTCTCTCACCGCCGCTTGCATAAAAGTCCCGAGCACGAGAGTTACGCGACGGGATTTGCCGAGACTGCGAAATTCATACCCCTACCTCTCCTCATCTTCCTTAAAATCGATTTTTGTTTCGTTTCTTTCGCATTCTGGTGGGGTTGTTTGCTTTGCGTTTCGCCTGCGAAATAAATGTTATGGGTTTTATTTATCTTCGGACGGAAACGATAGGGCAGGTTGGCCATATGAATTTAAAAAGTTAACTTAAAATTACCTTTAGCACAAGTTAAACGGATTTTTCCTTGAGAAATTGAACCAACAACACGTGGATATCCGTAACGGTTACGCTTTCGAATATCAGTCCATGTCGACGTGTTTTATTTTCAGTCGTCATCCCCGTGTTAGCTCCATAATTCCTACAGTTCCTAGTTCTCTCGTTGCCTCGTCGTGGCTAGGCTGGCATCGCATTTTTTTCCTTCCGTTTCAGTCGCCGCAGTACTCTCATGTCGGCGCAGACCGCCCGCCATTTAATCCCTCAGAATTGCGAGCCGATGAGAGATCTTGAGAGCTCAAGAGTCTCGAATGTGGCTTCAAGTAGGGTGGGAAGGGCGACTGAGTGAGGGGACCGGTGGGGCGGGGGGGGGGGGGTGGACGCGGGGCGCTCAGGGTGCGTGAGTGTGTCGGTGGGTGGATGGGTGGGTGGGGATCAGCGGTAAGTAATTGCCTTGTGGGAACAGGGTGAGTCGGATCCCTGGGGTGAAAGGGTCAGTAGCCCCGCGGCGCCCTCTTATGGCCAACCGCCAGCGCCGCCTACCTTGAGATGTCGGCTGCAGATGGCGCCATATTAGGTAACCAGCCCGGAGAGAGGTTTCCCGCCAATATGTCAGGGGCAGACGACATCTGGTTCATTAGTTACAAGGCGCGTCTTACACGAACTGAGCGACAATGAAGTAGGCAAAGGACCCCCCCCCCCTTCCGAATGACAAATACATTGTAACCCTACCCAGCCTCCCCCCCCCCCACCCCACACACACAACACTCACAACAGTCCCCGGACAGCCCCACCTCACCCTCACTCCAACCACCAGGCTTTCATGTTTGGCACTATGTCGCACCCCAGGCCAAACACCCCAAAGACAATGTGACCACCTACAAGGGGGAAGTGTCAAATCTTGGTTGTTAACTCACGCTTCCTTCATTTAATAACGAGCTACCGGGGATAGAGTAGGGGTAGGGGGGGGGGTGGTGGCAAACACTTCTTTTGTATACCTGTGGGGTTGCCCGGAGCAGTGTGTACTTAACACATAGCTCTTAAATATAGTCCTCATGTCATATTATTATTGTTCAATGTTACAATAAGCCATTCATATAAACTCCGTGGGTATGTTACTGGTCAGGCCATTATGTGACCAACAGATGTTAGGTATTTTAGCAATATGTGGGAATCACAACAAAACTCATATTTCTACCCAATAACGCTTGATATTGTGACCAACAAGCTAATCGCGTTATTCGCTTGTAAACAGTATTTTGTGGTCACAACAAAACGCTACGCTTTGCGGCGAATTTAACAACTGCTTCATTTGCGTGCTTGGCCAATAGTTTTCAAGTAGAGACTTAAGACATCAAGGAGCTGTTACCAAGCTACATAGCCAGGGAGAACGCATGACAAGCACATCGTTACCGGAGGCGAAGTTCCACGAGACCGCTCTTCTCACGTCAAATGCTGTTCACGGTCACACGTCGGCGGCCAATATAACCAAGATCTTGTCATGCCAGGTCACGTGTTAAGTCATTGGTCATTGTCTTCCAACGCAAGTGAACCGACTTGTTGCGTGGACTGGCAGGCAGTCAACCGGTAAGGCAGTCTCCATTCGATTGCATATTTGTCGTTTGATTTAGATATTTTATTGCAATATGATTAACTGCATAATAAATGTACAGGGGTGCATCGTCTAACGTGCAACACGATGCTAACATGGTTTTCAGCCATCGACTAAGGACAAAATTACTACGCGGATAAAAGTTAAACAATTATGTTGTTGTTAAGCGCCCCCTCCTTCTCTTCGATCAAAGTAGAAATCCCCCAATTTGTTTGGATCTCATGCAAAGTGTCCCCCAATACCTGTTTTCCCTGGATCCCTCTACTTGCCATCGGGCTTACCATATCAATAACAGGATTTGATTTAACATCTCAAGTAAAGTAGCAACGTTTACTTATGAGCATATTTACTACAGCGGTTACATATTTCCATGAAGCAGCCGATATATCACTAAAGCAGACGATTCATCACTAAAGCAGACAATATATCACTAAAGCAGATGACATATTCCCAAACAAAAGAGAGTTTACTGCATATCAGACGACATTTCGCACCAGCAGACGACATTTGGCTCAAGCAGACGACACTTCCCGAGCAGACGACTGACTGTACAGTGACTATATCCAGCCGCCATCCACTCGAGCGCGCATTAGTCGCCAGCTTACCATAAAGAGAGACGCTGCCAATGTGACTTTTGAGGAAGCGATAACGACTCGCGAACGCGAAGATTTCCCAATATTCAGCGAGGTGGAAGGGTCCGATAACCATTTCACCAGTCTCTCCATCGGTTGCCACGGGCAACCAGTTTGGAGCCGCCTTCAGTTTTTTGTTCATTTTGCTCGTCGTATCTCAACAATCCCAGGTCAGTATGCGGCCGTATTTTTTGCTCTTTCCAGTTGACATTTGGCTTCTTAACTCCATACCGAGTCATCTTTTGACCTTTTTTTCGCAAAAGGTCATAATGACGTCATATATTTGCGTGCGATTCGCTTGGAGTGCTGCGCTAACAGTGCCCGCAGAATGCAGCAACACAAAGCGGAACGCTGGTGGAGATTGAAGTCCCTTCCGAACGCTAAGTCACAAGAAAACACCGTCGTTCCAAAAATGGCAAACTAGGCCTCATATTTCAAAGAGATTTCAGGCCATCAGTCCCCTGCGTTATTTATTTACTCATCCGCGTTTTGCCCAATTCTGCCTAAAAGTCGCGGCAAATTGATTGCACCCACGTCCTGGCCGAGCTCGGGGCGTCAGCCCGTAAAACATACCTGATCACATCCTAATCTGCAAGGTGACAAAACTCATTCAGGACAAATTGCGTGTTTACCCATTTTGGTCCCATCAAAAGGAAAATCCCCTGAAAAGTTCTCCAAACAGTGCAAATATCATAGGGCCATGGACGAAATAATGTGACAACATCGCCAGTTCTTAGTGCCACCACCACCGATCCTATTGCTCACGTCTTACTCTCCTGGGATAGAAATACCCCATGTGCGCACAAATGTGGACTAAATCCCCCGTATATGCTTACCACCCCCGAGTCATTTCTCATAGTGACAACATACAATGGTACAAAAACAGAATGGCGTGCCTAAAACTTCATTTCTGAAGGCTGGCGATACCCATTTGGGAGAAGTGCTTTCGATTATACCGACGACGGCGGAGCAATGAAAACACCCCAAACCCCATCATCATGGGAGCCATTGCTTTTACTCGTGGGGCCCGCTACTTCACGTTACGTTTTGCAACACAATTTCAATGGCGTTAGCCAAGGCACGTTCTGTATGATAGGAAATTAAACGTCGCCTCAACCATAGATAAAACCATCTGTCGTGCCACCATCTTGGAACTGTGGCTAGAAGACCAGCGTTATATTTTGTTTCACGAGGCAGGGATCCCGATGCCAAACCGCAGCCTCCGTTGGTATGGTAACCGTCTCCCGGCAAGTCTCCGAGCTGTATCAGGTTTCACCCGCGAGTGACAGTTGAAATATTGACATTTACACTTCTGATTATGTCAATCGATTGGGAACAAATCCTCAAATCTACGATTGGATTTTCTGGGGGGGGCCCTGAGATTATGCTGAAACCTGTCTCGGCGAATATGGTTCTGCAAGGAGGCAGCTAGAGATTATACTGGACGGTGTGAGTTTGATGGGCCGGGGGTGAGGGAGGGGGGGGGGGCAATTGGCCGCTGTGACGGCGCCAGTGTCTCAGTGTACAGCTCGGTTTCTCACAGCTGTCACTCCTGAGATTACTTATAGATAGACGTAGTCCTGAGGTCCTGAGGCTTGTGTTATTTTTTCATTATCACTCGAGGTGTGGGTGTCCTTTTAATGCGTGGGGTGCTTCCACGTGGGGCTGTAACTTACGCCATTATCCGATTTAGGCGGGCTGGTCATGTAGGTACGTCCCCATGGAAACGAGACGCGACAGACTTTACACGCAGGGCTGTAACTTAGGCCATTATTGACCGATATAGGTGGGCTGGACATTGAGGTTCGTCTCCATGGAAACAAGACGCGACAGACATTCCACGGGATCTTTAGTCACGTGACTCGACCACGTGTACGTTTTGATGTTAAACAATGATGTTCTCATTCTTCTTTGACAATCCGACAAACTTTGGACAATAACTACTCTAACTTTCTATAAAAAGAATCTTTGATACAAGGAAACAGTTATTTTTATTACCGAAAACGGCCGGAACCTTATAACAGCACCTCGGGGAAAAGGCTATCCCGCATTCTTTGCGCAAATGCTATGGTTCAGTTAATGTTGCGAAACGTTCTCCACAGCGGTCCCCCTACTCCACATATATGCAAAAAAAATCTGATTTGAATGCACAAAAAGCGAAAAGACTTCAGAAGGTATCTTGCTATGCGACCGGTGTTGATCGGCAAGCGTAACCTACCGTGAATGATCTATTCGCTTGGTGGGCCTTCTTTTGTGAAGTGCCACCTCATCAAACTCCACCCCTATTCCTCTCCATCACCCCACCCTGCCCCTCCCCGCGCCGCCCTACACCCGATGCCTGAGTCTGCACACAGATATCGATTGAATTGCGGGCCGTATAGGTTACGCATGGGCAGTTTGTCCATCTTCATTTGGTGGAGAAGACGGAATAGAAGCGGTGCTTTTGGGATCTCACAAATCAAAATTTAGGTGGCTCCTGTGAAGTAGCCTTATTTCAGTCAGCTCACTACGCTTGGGTGCCCATCAGGAAAGCCTTTAGTTATATTATACCCCAGCTCTCTGTGTGTATGGGTATTGGAGTCATGTGGCGGTATATATAGGGAGACGTGGTGTGGCCATGTGGCGGTATATATAGGGAGACGTGGTGTGGCCATGTGGCGGTATATATAGGGAGACGTGGTGTGGCCATGTGGCGGTATATATAGGGAGACGTGGTGTGGCCATGTGGCGGTATATATAGGGAGACGTGGTGTGGCCATGTGGCGGTATATATAGGGAGACGTGGTGTGGCCATGTGGCGGTATATATAGGGAGACGTGGTGTGGCCATGTGGCGGTATATATAGGGAGACGTGGTGTGGCCATGTGGCGGTATATATAGGGAGACGTGGAGTCATGTGGCGGTATATATAGGGAGACGTGGTGTGGCGACAAATCCACATTGACGCGACAATATGAATATGTTGCCGGTCAGTGAATCCTCAAACTACTTACATAGATAAAAATATGAGATTATTTTAAAAAAGCGATTTATAGAAGTTTTTATATGGACGCCCTTTATCTCCAGGGCCTGGCAACATAATACAAGATGATCCTTGATCCTACTCACAATTTGATCCTGATCCGATCGGCGCTGATCGCGAATCGCGTTGCACAAACAGATCAGCCTCGGTTTACAAGTTAAAGCTGCTACTCTATGCGGCCACAGACGCTTAAGGCACCGGCTAGACGAGTGTCATATGTATATTACCAGTGGGTTCTACCAATTGTCGCGAACTCGTAACAATGAGGGAAACTGCCGCCTTCTGCAGATGTATCCTATATTCTCGCTTGCCGTTGTTCCAAAATACCCCCGCCGCACTCTGCGCTCTTCCGTCCACCCACATGCAATCACTCCTTTAAAGACACGTTTTCTGTTTGTTCTTGCAATTCCTATACATATCAAAGTCCTTTGCATAAATTTGACTACAATTACATTAAATTAAATTAAATTTAATTTAAGTTAAAATATATTTAAAATGTCTTCCGGGATCAATGAGAAAGAAAACGTCCCGTGGCAGACCCCAAATCTTACACCACTGATTTTGAAATTGTAAGCGAGACTTGCAAGACAGTCATGCAAACTCTCTCGCACATTTATTTCAGATGTTTCGACAAATATTCGATACCCCCCCCCCCCCCCCGCTCGTATTTAATCCGTCGGCGACTCACTTATCTACCGGCTGCATAGCAATGTCCGTTGAAAGAATACCCATGGACAGAAACCGTGGGGATGAAAGTCACACATGACAAAGCCACCCTTGTTTCTGGATGGCTTTACCCTCTCCATTCACTGTGATAGTGAAAGTCAGTCCAGCCCCACCCATCCTCGTAGCCACCAACTGTCGCAAAGCCGCTTACGTGTCAAGTGGCAGCATTCAGGGGACGCCAGAACCGCTTCAAATGCAATTAAAGGTGTGCTCTTGACGAGATAAGTCTTATTCACACCCGCGTAAAGCGGAAGCCTCTGTCCTGCCAGGCAGCGTCAACACGGCTCGCCGAGCGTGATGTAATCGGCGCCGCCACGCGGAGCTTTACACTAATTACTAACACATGACTTTTCCGGTTTTTAAGCCCCCGCCGATAAAACACGGCTCGCCCGTGTTGCATCAGAAACAAGGCGGTAATGTTTCAACACCCTAGCTGCTCTCTGGGCTGAGGTGGGCGTGGGGGGTGCGGCTGATTGCAGGCTTAGCACGACATTTCAAGTGTCGTCCGGCATAGTCGTTGATTAAAAGTCCTTTCAAACGTTCGGCGTGACTGGAATAGCACCTTCATCTTAATATGACCTGTTCTCACACGATCGTCCCAGTGAAGTTTGGTGACACGCATATCATTTTCCGTTTGCTTATTGCTTGTGTCATAGGCATTGGTACAGTATAGTGCTTTATTCCCACTGGTGAAATAACCACGACATGCTGATTATCTTTAAAAAAATATTTACAATGAGCTCACTACATGTACTTAGTTTTCCAGTGCGTGATTGCTGTAAACTTGACACGCGCCTACCTAGGTAGGCCTAGTGTTAATACATAATACTTTACATTGACAAAGAACGCAAAAAAAGCGTATGCACTGTTCTCCTGTATGACGGCACTGATGCCCTGACGGCACTGATGCCCTGACGGCACTGTTGCCCTGACGGCACTGATGCCCTGACGTCACTGATGTTCTGCTGTCAATGATGTCCTACTGTCACTGATGTCCTGACGTCACTGATGCCCTGACGGCACTGATGTTCTGCTGTCAATGATGTCCTGACGTCACTGATGTCCTGACGGCACTGATGCCCTGACGTCACTGATGTTCTGCTGTCACTGATGTCCTACTGTCACTGATGTCCTGACGTCACTGATGCCCTGACGGCACTGATGTTCTGCTGTCAATGATGTCCTGACGTCACTGATGTCCTGGCGTCACTGATGCCCTGACGGCACTGATGTTCTGCTGTCAATGATGTCCTACTGTCACTGATGTCCTGACGTCACTGATGCTCTGACGTCACTGATGCCCTGACGTCACTGATGTCCTGGCGTCACTGATGCCCTGACGGCACTGATGTTCTGCTGTCAATGATGTCCTACTGTCACTGATGTCCTGACGTCACTGATGCTCTGACGTCACTGATGCCCTGACGTCACTGATGTCCTGACGTCACTGCTCTTCTAGCGTCACTACTCTTCTGATGTCACTGCTCTCCTGCTGTCACGGCTCTCCTGACGTCACTGCAATCATGACGTCACTGCTCTACTGACGTCACTCCTGTCATGTGTTCACTGCTCTCTTGCCGAACCTCATGTCGTCATAAAAGTGACAATGCCATTGTTGACTCCTGGCGTCGCCACGTGTTCCAGCCCACAAAACTTTATCTCACTAAACAAGGAAAATTATCCTTTCAAAATATTCCCTTCCCATTTTTCCCGTAAAGACGGATGTCGACCATTAATTCACCACGGTTGTCTCAAAACAATGTTCGAAGCTTCTCTCCGGCTGTGTAATCGTTCATGATTCAGACACTCGGTGCGGGCTAAGAAGACGGATTACTCACTTCGGATCGCCGAGACAGCCGCTCGGAGACTTGCCGGGACGCCGGAACTACTTTCAAAGCGCCAGGTCTCTTTTGCTCCTTACGCTTTTAGACGTAGTACAGGCGCGTAAACCGCCAACACTTCGATATAAACCTTCTCTGTGTCACAGACGGCGACATATTTTCTGTATGGGCCCGTACTGAACTGCCATGCCCATGCCTGGCCATCTGCCAAAACTAATTTTGCATCTTTATGCGAGATAAAGAAGCGCATTGGGTGGGTGATAGTGGTAGGGGTGGCGGGAGGGGCAGAGGGTGACTGCACAACGAACGGTAAGACACAAGTTGATTGCCCGCAAAATTGAGCTGAGCTAGATATGAAGAGAGCTATTTCCCCTTCGCATCGATGTGGATTCTGTCGGGTCATTGTTCCATTAATGGATGTTCGTTTCTTCATTTTTAGAATCGCCATTCGTGGTCCGGATATTGGTCTTCCAGGTATTCATCGACTGAGAAAAATGTTGTGGTTTGGGCGTCTGATAACGGAAATTGCTAATGGTCATATCTGGGTGATGTTACTCACATGACACACGTTATACTCTATGGGTGGATTTACCGGTCCATCATGTTGACTCATCAACTGCACTCACAAGAAATCTATTCCTCATTATAGTTAATCTGTTGGCCTTACTGTAGCGAATCCATTTTTTTTCACTAGGATAAATAAATTTGACTTAATAGTGAGATACAGTTAGATTCAACTTGATCCATTTTAAGTCATGTAACTCATTAGAAAATCTTGTTTTATTCTGAAGCGGATTCAACGAGATAATCCAGTTAATGAATAGCTATCATATTGTGCATATGATTTATCTCATTGGAAGGTATCGAAACATACATGTACATTACGCTGACCCCGACATGTACATTACGCTGACCCCGACATGTAAATTACGCTGACTCCGACATGTACATTACGCTGACTCCGACATGTACATTACGCTGATTCCGACATGTACATTACGCTGACTTCGACATGTACATTACGCCGACTTCGACATGTACATTACGGGGACTCCGACATGTATACGTTAACTCCGACATGTACATTACGCTGATTCCGACATGTACATTACGCTGACCCCGACATGTAAATTACGCTGACTCCGACATGTACATTACGCTGACTCCGACATTTACATTACGCTGATTCCGACATGTACATTACGCTGACTTCGACATGTACATTACGGGGACTCCGACATGTACATTACGCTGACTCCGACATGTACATTACGCTGATTCCGACATGTACATTACGCTGACTCCGACATGTACACTACGCTGACTCTGACATGTACATTACGCTGACTCCGACATGTACATTACGCTGATTCCGACATGTACATTACGCTGACTCCGACATGTACATTACGCTGACTTCGACATGTACATTACGCCGACTTCGACATGTACATTACGGGGACTCCGACATGTACATTACGTTAACTCCGACATGTACATTACGCTGATTCCGACATGTACATTACGCTGACCCCGACATGTAAATTACGCTGACTCCGACATGTACATTACGCTGACTCCGACATGTACATTACGCTGATTCCGACATGTACATTACGCTGGCTTCGACATGTACATTACGCCGACTTCGACATGTACATTACGGGGACTCCGACATGTATACGTTAACTCCGACATGTACATTACGCTGATTCCGACATGTACATTACGCTGACCCCGACATGTAAATTACGCTGACTCCGACATGTACATTACGCTGACTCCGACATTTACATTACGCTGATTCCGACATGTACATTACGCTGACTTCGACATGTACATTACGGGGACTCCGACATGTACATTACGCTGACTCAGACATGTACATTACGCTGATTCCGACATGTACATTACGCTGACTCCGACATGTACACTACGCTGACTCTGACATGTACATTACGCTGACTCCGACATGTACATTACGCTGATTCCGACATGTACATTACGCTGACTCCGACATGTACATTACGCTGACTTCGACATGTACATTACGCCGACTTCGACATGTACATTACGGGGACTCCGACATGTACATTACGTTAACTCCGACATGTACATTACGCTGATTCCGACATGTACATAACGCTGACCCCGACATGTAAATTACGCTGACTCCGACATGTACAATACGCTGACTCCGACATTTACATTACGCTGATTCCGACATGTACATTACGCTGACTTCGACATGTACATTACGGGGACTCCGACATGTACATTACGCTTACTCCGACATGTACATTACGCTGACTCCGACATGTACATTACGCTGACTCCGACATGTACACTACGCTGACTCTGACATGTACATTACGCTGACTCCGACATGTACATTACGCTGATTCCGACATGTACATTACGCTGACTCCGACATGTACATTACGCTGACTCCGACATGTACATTACACTGACTCCGACATGTACATTACGCTTACTCCGACATGTACATTACGCTGACTCCGACATTTGCATTACGCTGACTCCGACATGTACACTACGCTGATTCCGACATGTACATTACGCTGACTCCGACATGTACATTACGTTAACTCCGACATGTAAATTACGCTGACTCCGACATGTACATTACGCTTACTCCGACATGTACATTACGTTAACTCCGACATGTAAATTACGCTGTCTCCGACATGTAAATTACGCTGACTCCGACATGTACATTACGCTGATTCCGACATGTACATTACGCTGACTCCGACATGTACATTACGTTAACTCCGACATGTAAATTACGCTGACTCCGACATGTAAATTACGCTGACTCCGACATGTACATTACGCTGATTCCGACACGTACATTATGCTGACTCCGACATGTACATTACGCTGACTTCGACATGTACATTACGCCGACTTCGACATGTACATTACGGGGACTCCGACATGTACATTACGTTAACTCCGACATGTACATTACGCTGATTCCGACATGTACATTACGCTGACCCCGACATGTGAATTACGCTGACTCCGACATGAACATTACGCTGACTCCGACATTTACATTACGCTGATTCCGACATGTACATTACGCTGACTTCGACATGTACATTACGCTGACTCCGACATGTACATTACGCTGATTCCGACATGTACATTACGCCGACTCCGACATGTACACTACGCTGACTCTGACATGTACATTACGCTGACTCCGACATGTACATTACGCTGATTCCGACATGTACATTACGCTGACTCCGACATGTACATTACGCTGACTCCGACATGTACATTACACTGACTCCGACATGTACATTACGCTTACTCCGACATGTACATTACGCTGACTCCGACATTTGCATTACGCTGACTCCGACATGTACACTACGCTGATTCCGACATGTACATTACGCTGACTCCGACATGTACATTACGTTAACTCCGACATGTAAATTACGCTGACTCCGACATGTACATTACGCTTACTCCGACATGTACATTACGTTAACTCCGACATGTAAATTACGCTGACTCCGACATGTAAATTACGCTGACTCCGACATGTACATTACGCTGATTCCGACATGTACATTACGCTGACTCCGACATGTACATTACGTTAACTCCGACATGTAAATTACGCTGACTCCGACATGTAAATTACGCTGACTCCGACATGTACATTACGCTGATTCCGACACGTACATTATGCTGACTCCGACATGTACATTACGCTGACTCCGACATGTACATTACGTTAACTCCGACATGTAAATTACGCTGACTTCGCCATCTACATTACGTTGAGCCCACACATGTACATTACGCTGACCTCGCACATGTACATTACGCTGACTGCGACATGTACCTTACGCTGAGTCCGACATGTACATTACGCTGACTCCGACATGTACATTAAGCTGACTCCGACATGTACATTACGCTGACTCCGACATGTACATTACGCTTACTCCGACATGTACATTACGCTGACTCCGACATGTACATTACGCTGACTGCGACATGTACATTACGCTGAGTCCGACATGTACATTACGCTGACTCCAACATGTACATTACGCTGACTCTGACATGTGCATTACGCTGACTCCGACATGTACATTACGCTGACTCCGACATGTACATTAAGCTGACTCCGACATGTACATTACGCCGACTCCGACATGTACATTACGCTGACTCCGACATGTACATTACGCTGACTCTGACATGTTCATTACGCTGACTCCAACATGTACATTACGCTGACTCCGACATGTGCATTACGCTGACTCCGACATGTACATTACGCTGACTCCGACATGTACATTAAGCTGACTCCGACATGTACATTACGCTGACTCCGACATGTACATTACGCTGAGTCCGGCCTGGCGAGCACATAACGCTAAACATCCGCCCTTGAACCACAATGACCGTGACATTATGTACACGTGTCTCAACTCGGCGGGACGTCCGTTTATATGTCCATTATAAAGCCCCTTCCGTCTCTATTACTTATCACTCAGTCCACTCCCAGGTTCTGATACATCAGGCTATCTGGGACAAACGTTTATACATACATACGTGTATATATAATACTTACACCACTCGCCTGGCTATTGTGTGTCAATGTGGGAGCCACCTCAGACCGGCTGGCTGATGGAGGGGGTTGGGGGTTGGGGTTTGGGGCGGGGGGGGGGGGGCGGAAAGCTATGCCCCCGTCACCACAATGGAGCCCCCAAGCTGATTTACCACCTTATGAAAGGGTCTTTGTAGCCGTCACGCCGGATACCGACACAGCCAAGTGCTCCATATTATGTCGCATTCATTAGTCTGGCTGCATTGATAATATTAGTGGTCGTTGGTGGGGCGCTCCATGGGTCTCCGCCAGCGACAATGCCAAGCTTTCCAGTCTTTTCTTCTCAGCTCTTTCCAAAGAACAACCGCCACGCCGAAATCACGGACCAATCGGTTGATTTATGCTCCAACAGACAAGACCCCGGCTCCGTTTGATGGGGGATTAAAAGCGCCATGGAGTCAGTAGAGTGGATATGATGCAATATTTACAGCTACCACGTGGCAGAAAGGGAAAAGTACCGATGAGGGATGATTTTAGCAGAGGAGGAAAAACCCGAGGAATGGCAACATATTGCGGTCGTTTCTTACCTGTATCAGCGTTAAGAAATGAATTGCATGCACTCGACGATTAACATGATTAAAGGGACGTTTCACAGGAAGTCTCTTGGCTGACATAAATCTGTCAATACCAACAAAAACACAACTGCTGAATCGATCTCCCGACAGACGGTGTTCCGCTAACGTTATCATAGTCTTCCCGACGTACAATTTAACGATTAGAATTAGCCGAAAATTGCATTTTATCCAAATACAAAATGTATACATTCGCAATATGGTATCATCTGATCACTTGTAACGTTTAGGTAATTTTTTAATTTACTTATGCCATATTATGTCAAGCTATATTTGTGAATCTATCGCAACCAAAGTCGTGAAGTGCATCAGGCATTCACCCCTAATCATTTGAAAATTCTCGGAAAAACTGTTCGTGGCCCCGACACCGTTGACAGGTACGTGCGTATGTGCTTGATGGTTGAGTTGATGTGGAGACCGGGCGACCTGTGCTGGGAGAGTACCACTAAAAATATAAATGTAGGATTACTGAAACATTGCGGGCTTATCATAAGTTATAAACTGTATAAATAATTAAAACTGTTTCTTTGGCTACTGCGAGCGTTGCCACTCCACCAGCAAGACGATTCAATAAGTATAGTAGGTGCATACAGTAGAACAGTAAAACAATGCGACCAAGAAAGTTAAGTGTCATCAAAGGGTCTTCGCTGAACACTCTTGTTCACACTAGTCATAGGCTAATACAGGGTTAAATGTGTATGTGTTATTTAACCCTTGCCGGGACACACATCCTCTGGTAGCAGTGTTAGGATGTTCGAAGACAACGTCGGATTAAAGCTACCAAACAGTTGCACCACGTGTTAAAGATCGCTTCCCAATGTGACACGTTCAAATATTGACTGGTCACAGGGGCAGTCTGGATGTGGGAGACTGACGCCTCAGCCAAGGACAGTTCAAGGTCATCCATCGGACAGAACGATGCACTGGTGGAGAAGTATATATAGATTTATAAATAGAGAGAGGGAGGGGCAGAGAGAGGGAAGGAGGGCGGGGGAAGTCAGACAATGAGAGAGGAAGAGAGAGGGATAGAGCTGCGAGACAGGCGGTAGGTGTATGAGAGGGGGGGATGGGGGTGGTAGGAAGGGTATAACTGAGGAGGAAAATAGGGACACCGGGTAGCGAAAGAAAAAGAAAGCTTAGGACATGCAAATAGTGACGTTTCACTTACAGACGCGAAAGACAAAAGACCACAATTAACCTTTATTTAAATCAATCCGCTTGACAAATT
The DNA here is from genome assembly GCA_964019135.1 of Arenicola marina. Lineage (NCBI taxonomy): Eukaryota > Metazoa > Annelida > Polychaeta > Arenicolidae > Arenicola > Arenicola marina. The sequence continues at coordinate 16,078,113 of OZ025260.1, read as the reverse complement.
TAGACGAGGCTTAGAAGCACAGTGGACATTGGAGCAGCGTACACGACCACGGCCGTCACTAGAACAAAATAGTACCCCAAGCCGTACAAATACCGGAGAGAAAGACCAGCGTGTTCCTTTTAGAGACAATGTAGGGCACTACACACAGCAGTGGCAGGCCGGGTGTTAGCGGCGGCATTAACTACAAGGAGCTAAACACCGAAAGTAATTTCCTGGGTAAACTTGTTAAGGCTTCGTTGATCTTGACACCCAAGCTGACAAGGATGACAGAATGAGATTGAGGGATTTGTTATGTTTGGCCAAGGCTAAGAGTTCTCACAATGGGGCTGGTTAGATGACACCCCTGATGACAGATCGTCACCGACCATTGGGTGCGGATAATATATTAGATGACATGGGTAAGCAGAGCACTTCAGACGTCGATGGACGGCCTGGGGTGGGTGGCCTGGGGTGGGCGGTATGGGGTGGGTGGCCTGGGGTGGGTGGCCTGGGGCGGGTGGCCTGGGGTGGACGGTATGGGGTGGGCGGTCTGGGATGGGCGGCCTGGGGTGGGCGGCCTGGGGTGGGCGGCCTGGGGTGAGCGGCCTTGGGTGGGCGGCCTGGGGTGGGCGGCCTGGGATGGGCTGCCTGGGGTGGGTGGCCTTGGGTGGGCGGCCTGGGGTGGGCGGCCTGGGGTGGGCGGCCTGGGGCGGGAGCGGCTTGGGGTGGAGCGGCCTGGGGTGCGGCGGCTTGTGGTGGAGCGGCCTGGGGTGGGCGGCCTGGAGTGGGCGGCCTGGGGTGGGCGGCCTGGGGTGGGCGGCCTGGGGTGGGGCGGCCTGGGATGGGCGGCCTGAGGTGGCCTGGGGTGCGGCGGCCTGGGGTGGGCGGCCTGGGGTGGGGCGGCCTGAGATGGGCTGTAGTGGGCGGCCTGGGGTGGGGCGGCCTGGGGTGGGCGGCCTGGGGTGGGCGGCCTGGGGTGGGCGGCCTGGGGTGGGCGGCCTGGGGTGGCTGGCCTGGGGTGGCTGGCCTGGGGTGGGCTGGGGTGGGCTGGGGTGGGCTGGGGTGGGCGGCCTGGGGTGGGCGGCCTGGGGTGGGCGGCCTGGGGTGGGCGGCCTGGGGCGGGAGCGGCCTGGGGTGGAGCGGCCTGGGGTGCGGCGGCCTGGGGTAGAGCGGCCTGGGGTGGGAGCGGCCTAGGGTTGGCGGCCTGGGGTGGGCGGCCTGGAGTGGGCGGCCTGGGGTGAGCGGCCTGGGGTGGGCGGCCTGGGGTGGGCGGCCTGGGATGGGCTGCCTGGGGTGGGTGGCCTTGGGTGGGCGGCCTGGGGTGGGCGGCCTGGGGTGGGCGGCCTGGGGCGGGAGCGGCTTGGGGTGGAGCGGCCTGGGGTGCGGCGGCTTGTGGTGGAGCGGCCTGGGGTGCGGCGGCTTGTGGTGGAGCGGCCTGGGGTGCGGCGGCTTGTGGTGGAGCGGCCTGGGGTGGGCGGCCTGGAGTGGGCGGCCTGGGGTGGGCGGCCTGGGGTGGGCGGCCTGGGGTGGGGCGGCCTGGGATGGGCGGCCTGAGGTGGCCTGGGGTGCGGCGGCCTGGGGTGGGCGGCCTGGGGTGGGGCGGCCTGAGATGGGCTGTGGTGGGCGGCCTGGGGTGGGGCGGCCTGGGGTGGGCGGCCTGGGGTGGGCGGCCTGGGGTGGGCGGCCTGGGGTGGGTGGCCTGGGGTGGGCTGGGGTGGGCTGGGGTGGGCGGCCTGGGGTGGGCGGCCTGGGGTGGGCGGCCTGGGGTGGGCGGCCTGGGGCGGGAGCGGCCTGGGGTGGAGCGGCCTGGGGTGCGGCGGCCTGGGGTAGAGCGGCCTGGGGTGGGCGGCCTGGGGTGGGTGGCCTGGGGTGGGCTGGGGTGGGCGGCCTGGGGTGAGAGGCCTGGGGTGGACGGCCTGGGGTGAGAGGCCTGAGGTGGGCGGCCTGGGGTGAGAGGCCTGGGGTGAGAGGCCTGGGGTGAGAGGCCTGGGGTGGGTGGCCTGGGGTGGGCGGCCTAGGGTGGGCGGCCTGGGGTGGGCTGGGGTGGGCGGCCTGGGGTGGGCGGCCTGGGGTGGGCGGCCTGGGGTTTGAGGCCTGGGGTGGGCGGCCTGGGGTGGGCGGCCTAGGGTGGGTGGCCTGGGGTGGGCGGCCTGGGGTGGGTGGCCTGGGGTGGGCGGCCTGGGGTGGGAGCGGCCTAGGGTTGGCGGCCTGGGGTGGGCGGCCTGGAGTGGGCGGCCTGGGGTCAGAGGCTGGGGTGGGCGGCCTGGGGTGGGCGGCCTGGGGTGGGGCGGCCTGGGGTGGGCGGCCTGGGGTGGGCGGTTATTTTACTTGATAAATGACATCTAACGCTTGGGTCTTTTATTTATTTTTTGCCATCACAGTTTGTTCAAATATTCCACCTGGGCCATCTGTGGGGGCTGAGTGACACATCGACACATGCATAATAAACCAAATAGTTTCAATTTCAAGATTTGCCCGACTGATCGACATAACATATTTCCAATCGCTTGGGTCTTTTATTTATTTTTTGCCATCACAGTTTGTTCAAATATTCCACCTGGGCCATCTATGGGGGCTGAGTGACACATCGACACATGCAAAATAAACCAAATAATTTCAATTTCAAGATTTGCCCGACTGATCGACATAACATATTTCCAATCGATCAGCAGAAACGGTATTACCTGATCGTGTGAAGACCGAAATGAATCTGAAACACAGTCACCTTTAAACAGGATTTTCAACTTTTTGTCTCCATATTAAAGCACATTTACTGGAACCTTTGGATATAGACCTCACCCAACAGGTTTCAAAAGAGACATTGTCTTGAATATTAACAGTTAATTGTGCTAACGGCGGATTGCTGATGTCCTTACAAAAATAGACTGCTTTGTGGACCCCTATATATATACGCATTCATTATACCGTGAAGTGTATTGTCCCAATTTAGCCTTCAAAAGCGGAAGAAATTACACCAACATTTTATTCCCTTGTTGTGACAGCCTTTAACGAGGTCGGTACATGTACTGTCTCAAGCTCCCCACGCGGCGGAGCTACGCTAGCTTTGTTTTAACCGCTGTTGTCGGCCGGGGGTTAATGTGAAGATTCTTCAAAAACGCTTAAATCAGCTGTAATTTCTTGCAACATTATAATTTTCAAAAATAAAACATAAAAATAACGAGCTTTGTGTATTTAATACAGCAAAAAACATCTTGTACCCTTTCGAAAAAGTGTATAATTGTGACAGAACTCTTTCTTTTTTTATCACCTGATTTCATGTGTTATTATAGGCTTAGGCTGGGTCCCAGCACTAATTTGTAGTAAGGCGCGACGCATTTTTCCGTTTTCCGACACGTTTTACACTATAGGCCCATTTTTATTCAAATGTATCACAATGGATATATATTCAAATGATGCTACAGCGCTAGTTGTGTTGGTAGGCTAATTGGTAGGCTTGTGGCAGGTACAGCCGAGTTTGTTTGACATTTAGTGTCGTGGGGGAGTATTGCCGATGACACCGTCAGCCCGACACAAAGAACATATTACAGTGGCGCAGAGCGATCAATGCGCTCTGTTCGGTTGGTGGGAGTGGGGTGGCGGGATACGGAAGGAAGCGACATGGCAAAAACGGAAGCATTTTTTAAACACCGGAATATGTGAATTACATTAATCTATACATTAGAGTCGTGTTAATTATGGCGGGTCTTTCTTCTTCATGGAATGACGGAAATAATATTTTCAACAGGGCCAATCTTGACAAAGAAGCGGTTGCAATTAATGTGTCGCTTGTTTGCATTTAACAATAGCTAGGCTTCCGTGTTCCGAACGATACAAGACAATAGAATAAACATGGTCATATAAAGCAGCAACAGGAGGTAGTGCAGAGACCACGCGGTGAAATTACCCCTTTACGAGTTTAAAAAGAAAATGGCTAAAATATTTAAATCATTGCATGTAACAGACGGCCTAGTTCTGGTCGCTACATTAACGGGGTGTGATAGAACATCCGGAATTTCAGTTACTTTATATCGAAATTGCTGACTCTTTTTTTCTAAGTATTTCCTATATTCAATGAAATATATATATATTTGATCAATATAAAGCACGTATGTTTAATATTTAATATCATGATCTAGGCCGATTAATCCAGAAAATGGTGTATGTATGGGGTACGCACGATTTGGGATGCAAATATCGCCTTTTTCATTACTGGTGTGTTCCCCATGGATATATATATTTCTATCGTTTTTTTCTTTCAAAATAATCCATTCTTCTACCCGGGTGGAGAGCGAGCGCAACATGGCGATTTAAGCATGGGGGTGGGGCATCCACTGGAAACAGCCCTGATCTTCGTGTTTTGTAGAATGAAGCCCCAAAAGCAAATACCAAAGACAAATAAGCTGCAGTTCGGAACCCGAATTAGGAAAAATGAACAAAGAGCACAGTAATCTGATCATGACCTGAAAATGTCTATGGTAATAGATTCCACTAATGCATAGGCCTACAGTATCTCATGACAAAAGCTGGCAGGGGCAGATCTAGGGGTTTCACCCCCCCCCCTGTGGAACTTGTGCATACACTGTAAAGAATACATCGCAAAGTGACATTTAGTAGATGCAACCCAGTGGCGGATGCAAGGGGATGGTAAGGATTGTTAAAGTCGAAATGTTCTTTATGGAAGAAGAACGTCTTTTACCTTGTACAATCAAGGCCATCTGAGGTGTAGGTGCAGACGCCCCCCCTCTTCCTCCCCGTCGTAAAAACATTGGTGGACACCAGTCATTTGTACCATCCGGTCGCAAGTGTTCAGATAGCCCGCTCCCTCCCACGGTCGCAACCCGCCCGCCCCCGCCCCCCCTTCCCCTTTTCAAATTCCTGGCTCCGCCCCTGACAAGTAATATATTGTCATACGCTCCGTCCTACTTTCTTTGACATCGAGGTACACAAGTATATGTATATATATGTGGACAAAAAGCCCGGTCTCCTTTCATCACGAAACTATTTCGATTCGGTCATAACGTGAACCGGAACTGTGCAGGGTTTCGAGAACACAACGGCTTGGTCACAACGAAGAACTTTGATGACAATTAGTTAAATCACAATGCCACCATGCAAGATCTCCGGGACTAAATTCACGAGCTCTGTTCAGATTTGTTGGGTATCTAATTGTGAAAATTTGTTTCGTTTGTAATAACTAGTATAGATAATAATCTGCTAGTTACATGCAGATTTTTTGTCCGAATGATTCCGATATTGGTGGGCATCTTAAATCAGCTGTAATTTCTTGCAACATTATAATTTTCAAAAATAAAACATAAAAATAACGAGCTTTGTGTATTTAATACAGCAAAAAACATCTTGTACCCTTTCGAAAAAGTGTATAATTGTGACAGAACTTTTTCTTTTTTTATCACCTGATGTCATGTGTTATTAGGCTTAGGCTGGGTCCCAGCACTAATTTGTAGAAATGCGAGACGCATTTTTCCTTTTTTCCGACACGTTCTACACTATAGACCCATTTTTACTCAAATATATCACAATGGATATATATTCAAATGATGCTACAGCGCTAGTTGCGTTGGTAGGCTAATTGGTAGGCTTGTGGCAGGTACAGCCGAGTTTGTTTGACATTTAGTGTCGTGGGGGAGTATTGCCGATGACTCCGTCAGCCCGACACAAAGAACATATTACAGTGGCGCAGAGCGATCAATGTGCTCTGTTCGGTTGGTGGGAGTGGGGTGGCGGGATACGGAAGGAAGCGACATGGCAAAAACGGAAGCATATTTTAAACACCGGAATATGTGAATTACATTAATCTATACATTAGAGTCGTGTTAATTATGGCGGGTCTTTCTTCTTCATGGAATGACGGAAATAATATTTTCAACAGGGCCAATCTTGACAAAGAAGCGGTTGCAATTAATGTGTCACTTGTTTGCATTTAGCAATAGCTAGGCTTCCGTGTTCCGAACGATAAAAAACAATAGAATAAACATGGTCATATAAAGCAGCAACAGGAGGTAGTGCAGAGACCACGCGGTGAAATTACCCCTTTACGAGTTTAAAAAGAAAATGGCTAAAATATTTAAATCATTGCATGTAACAGACGGCCTAGTTCTGGTCGCTACATTAACGGGGTGTGATAGAACATCCGGAATTTCAGTTACTTTATATCGAAATTGCTGACTCTTTTTTTCTAAGTATTTCCTATATTCAATGAAATATATATATATTTGATCAATATAAAGCACGTATGTTTAATATTTAATATCATGATCTAGGCCGATTAATCCAGAAAATGGTGTATGTATGGGGTACGCACGATTTGGGATGCAAATATCGCCTTTTTCATTACTGGTGTGTTCCCCATGGATATATATATTTCTATCGTTTTTTTCTCTCAAAATAATCCATTCTTCTACCCGGGTGGAGAGCGAGCGCAACATGGCGATTTAAGCATGGGGGTGGGGCATCCACTGGAAACAGCCCTGATCTTCGTGTTTTGTAGAATGAAGCCCCAAAAGCAAATACCAAAGACAAATAAGCTGCAGTTCGGAACCCGAATTAGGAAAAATGAACAAAGAGCACAGTAATCTGATCATGACCTGAAAATGTCCATGGTAATAGATTCCACTAATGCATAGGCCTACAGTATCTCATGACAAAAGCTGGCAGGGGCAGATCTAGGGGTTTCACCGCCCCCCCCCCCCCTGCGGAACTTGTGCATACACTGTAAAGAATACATCGCAAAGTGACATTTAGTAGATGCAACCCAGTGGCGGATGCAAGGGGATGTTAAGGATTGTTAAAGTCGAAATGTTCTTTATAGAAGAAGAACGTCTTTTACCTTGTACAATCAAGGCCATCTGAGGTGTAGGTGCAGACGCCCCACCCCCCCTCTTCCTCCCCGTCGTAAAAACATTGGTGGACACCAGTCATTTGTACCATCCGGTCGCAAGTGTTCAGATAGCCCGCTCCCTCCCACGGTCGCAACCCGCCCGCCCCCGCTCCCCCTTCCCCTTTTCAAATTCCTGGCTCCGCCCCTGACAAGTAATATAATGTCATACGCTTCGTCCTACTTTCTTTGACATCGAGGTACACAAGTATATGTATATATATGTGGACAAAAAGCCCGCTCTCTTTTCATCACGAAACTATTTCGATTCGGTCATAACGTGAACCGGAACTGTGCAGGGTTTCGAGAACACAACGGCTTGGTCACAACGAATTACTTCGAGGACAATTAGTTAAATCACAATGCCACCATGCAAGATCTCCGGGACTAAATTCACGAGCTCTGTCAGATTTGTTGGGTATCTAATTGTGAAAATTTGTTTCGTTTGTAATAACTAGTATAGATAATAATCTGCTAGTTACATGCAGATTAATTGTCCGAATGATTCTGATATTGATGGGCATCTTTCTGAAAGAGGAAAAAGAAATGAAGTATACACTGGCTGATATGCATAGCCCCCTCACCCCCTCACCCTCCTTTTTTTCTGGTCGGTTCTAAGACGTCTCTCCTCGGGCAGTGCGCTAGACCGAAAAAATGCCCCCGTCAGTTGCCCTCCCCCTCTCGGACGAGCACCCACCCCCCGGCCCCCCCCCCCTCCCCCGCCAACTTGTTACAATCATCGATGATCCGATAGTGTCACTTCGTCAATTATAAAAAGTTATTATCAATATTATTTTAGTTATTAGTTATATGTTGTTTTTATCAATAATCAATTGAAACTGATACAATAAATATTTGAAAAAAGAACCGCCGACGGAAAAGGTAGAGCCAACGCTATTAGCCAAACAACTCAGCTTAATTAAAGCTAAAGCTTGTAAACCATATTGTGTTTATGCCCTTCTAAATTATGTTCCCCGGGGCTAAATGTAAACAACGGGGGTTTCACCTGATGAGAGTTGTCTGGTGGCGGATGTTTGGGTAGTTCCCCATCAGGTATGTCGGGGGTGGGGGGGTTATCCGGACCTCCTCCCCCCTTTTTTAGGGAGAATGCTGTTTTTTGATGGAAATTAAAGCCATCTAAGGCGTGGACCCCCCCCCCCCCCACCCCCCTTTGAGGAAGAATGCGGATGATAGCCGTTTTTTCACGGTTTGGACCCTCCGCCCCCCGATCGTCAAAAAATTGGCGGACCCCCCGGTCCCAGTCAAAGGTTTCCATGTATAACCCCCCCACCCCCCTTTCAAATTTCTGGATCCGCCCATGCTCTGATATAGTGCCTCCCCTCAACCCTCCCCTCGACTTCGTACAATCACTTTGTTTTTCTTTTATTTCACACGCCCTTAATTGTAACCCCATAGCCAAATTGTAGTGCTATTTTCGGCAATCAATGACAAGTAGTGGCAAATTAATGTATTTACTCAATCCTTAAAACCAATCGTCTCGTTTAAGCAGGTTCATTAATTCTAACAGGCGCTTCAGTGGTCATAACTTGGACGTGCCTTGTCCATGAAATATTAGACATAAAGGTGATACCCGGGTGCCTATATGTACATAGTGTTTGATATCGCGATTCTTCTCACTCAACAATAAAGTCCTCGTTTTTTCTACGCTGATTTCCATTTTCCATTTTTCGGATCACTCATAATAACTTTATTGTGGTTTGAATACAGACCCAACATCAGCGAAGAGGAATCTGTCGCTGTCTTCTGTAATATCGTTAATGTAAACCAAGAAAAGTAAAGGTCCCAAAACGGAGCCTTGCGGGACACCGGCTAGCTTGACGCATCGACGACGACCTACAATTAACAATTTGAAACCTATTAAAAGTGAAGTATATGTGGCCCCGTAACAGTTTAGAACCATGTTATTTTTCATATGTGCAGCCACTTTTGAAATATCGTAGCGTTATATTTGCAAACTTGGAAAGCCAAGAGCAGCCAGGAGATCGAAAACGTTAAAAACGAGGCCCCATCCGCGTATTCACTGGTGCAAGGAGCCGACCATCTTGAACGGGGTTATTGAACGAAAGCGGTCTGCCCTCACTCACAGACCGCCGCCAATTTCATATTGCTGTTAAATTTGCCTATAGTGCCTCTTAGGCGCAACCCCATCCTATATCATATCTAGACTACCATCCAGGTTGCGTTCCAACAGAATGTCGCGAGACAACAATGCCAATCAATCCACACTCTATGCGATACGTCAAGACAAGATAAGCTAAGATAAGCTACTTCTATATGGGTTCAAGAAAATTGCAAGTGACATTAGCGCAAATGTGACTGGGTTTTAACAATTTAAACAAATATGGATCTGTACGATAAACTATATGCAACGAAAGCCCCTACTGTTCAGGTGGTGCTGTTAATGAGACTGTTATGCATTTTCTCGACTGTTCTAATTATAACCGCGAGAGGGAATATTTTTATGGCACTCTAATTAGGATAACTTACGACCTCAAACGAAAAGATATTGTAAATGTAGGGGAACATGGGGCAAAATGACCACCTTAACTTTATTTGTATTTTTGGGGGGACAAGCAGTGCTATAAACAGAGCCAAAACTGGCTCTGCCCCAATCAACGCTTCCGGCTCCCTGGGGCGCACAACTCTCCCTTCTTTAAGCTCCCTGTGACGCACATCGTTTTCTTCTTCAAGCATATTCGTGATCATCAAAGATGTTCCGATTCAGTGGACACATCATCCAGTTTGCTAAAGATAATCGTTTCTGTTAGATTATACATATTAAATTGGATGTGGGTAAAACGGCCCACTGGGTCATTTTGCCCCAAGCAGCGTGGGTCATTTTGCCCCTGTTGGTAAGCTTAACATTTGACCCGCTGTATGAAAAATACGGCGCATTATATTCCGCATCTGAATTACGTTTGGGGCTTGACTTGGACTTATCTTTGATCGTGTTAATTTATCAAAATTTCCCCCTAAGCTAGTATCCACTGAGCTCTACTGTCTTCCAGTGTTTACCATAGATGGCAACAGCCCAGAATCTTTTACTTCGGTAACGAAGGTCAGCTGTCTGCTTCAGCGCCCATGTAGATTTGCTAAGGTATCACGTAACAAACAGGAACAAATATAAAACGCTTTAATACAGGTGGCAGCACCGCAAGGGCGCGATATTGTGGTGGGCCATTTGACCCCGATGGGTCATTTTGCCCCATGTTCCCCTATTCCTCTATGGCCACGAGCGTCCAACTGAAAAACTCTTGTATTATTGACGTCGTATCTACATTTGTTTCATCTAGGAATACCCATCGTTTCAAATACCTATAATCTGTCTGGAGTAAGCCTATAAGTCTATATGCCTCTTCCCTCTTCCTGTCTTTCACCATGTAGGCCTACCCGTTATATGTGATCAAATTTGCCTTGCCACTGTACTAATTAGCTTATTGCATATTTTGTTTTACATTGTAACATTTTGCTATTCATTTTTATAGGAAGCCTCCTGTTTTTAGCGTATGCTATTCGGGGTATCCTCATTAAATAAATATGTTAAAACCAACCAATCGTCTCGCGTAGACGTGAAGGTACCCCAGTCTACGTGGATGGTCCTACCCGGCTTCTTCCAAGACCAACGCAGCCATGCCGTGGCGCCGCCTGGCGGTTCTTCTAACACAACAAGGTTTTTTGGTGTTTAGTCCACAGGAAGTGACCTGGACAGACGGGAACGAGGCTGTCAACATGGACGTGGCCAGGAAAGCAGGACTGATCTTTATCTGCTTGGGAGCATGTCTCCTGTTAGCATGGGCCGTGCCAAAGAAAAAGGAGGTGAATGATTAGGAAATGTCTTATTTGTATTTGCGCACAATGATGTATTTTTCCCTTAGGTAAAATGCTATGTAAAACACAGTCGCCGGTCAGCGCCTTCGAGGAAGTCAACACGGACACCTGAAGGCTGAACAGCTGAACGGCTGAAGGCTAAACTGAGGTCTGAACACCCTGAACACGGCCCATTGGCATTGCGGTGTAGGGGGGTGGGTGGCATGGGCCAGGGTGTGGAGGGGGGAGGGGTCTGCGTTGATGCCGGGGGTATGGTGTGGGCAGTTTGGTTATTAGCGTTTGAAGGGTTGGAGGCATGCCCCGGTGGCGGCTGGATTACGTATTTACGATAAACGATGGCTGGGTGTTATTCACTGAGCCGAGGCGACGTATCTTGACCATTGTACCCATTGTTATTTGTTAAGTAGCTTAAAAAAATATCGCAGATACCAGTTTAGTTAGAATACAATGTTATATTTATTCAATTTCTAGGTACTAATTTACATACATATGCCACAGGCAGTATGCCCACAATGGCGTGCAGGATACGGCGTAAACTGTAAACGGCGCCTGCACGACCTTTGGCGGCATCAATATATCTGTAACATAAAAAAATATATAAATTAAATTAAATATTTTCTGTAACTGTAAACTTACAGTCAAAATAAAAATAACCTAATCAGGATAATAATAAAGCCCTAATAATATTATGTTCATGTTATTATGTTAAACATTTCTGCATTTCTTACCATTTCTGGGCCCTGGCCAAGTGGTCTAGCATGTTGGCGGTAGCTACAGTGGCTTGCTTGAGTTTCTAGACTTTTCAAAGCCTATACTGTTGCTTTGAACGCTAAGCTCATGTTTAAGAAAAAAACAGTATCAGAGAAAACAATACCAGATGGTTCAAGGGTAGCCCATGTGACGTTGTTGGGAAACAATGCCACATGTCCGGTCTATCAAATTTTACAAATACGCTTGGTGAGAAGAGGGGCTGATGGCGAGAACTTTTTGGGCTATGGCAATAGTTTTTAAAAGTATGTATCTTACAACTTATTTTGTTATTTTGGTTGAAGTCTCTGTGATTACGATGATATCGTCTGTTGATTTTTCGAAGCAGCAGATAACTCTGTTCTGTCCGCCACCTTGCCCACCCAGTGGAGAAACTGCGCATGCGTGCATGTAGTTAAAACCACACCATTCGCTTCGTGGCGCTTCATACACCCAGCCATTGACACGTAATAAGCGAAATGCCACCTGGCGAAAGCTGCTGGTGAAGAATGACCAAATACGAAATGGCGCGATAAACAACAAGAAAGTCTTATTTCAACTGACTTGATAGTAATGCGATACTTTGTTAGTTCATATGCATGTTGGTTTTGTGATAAATATGAAGTTTAGGTATCAGAGTACAAAATGACAAGGGTTTGATGGATCGTGCGGTTAACAACACTTAGTCACCCACAAAAACAAATCTTACACCCTCATTTTCTACATGAGGACTTGAGACTGTTGTGCGGAGCAACAACTGTCTCATATGGGACTATTTCAAGGGAAACTACACAAGCTGTTGGAATTCATACAGCCAGGGTCAATGTACCACAAGCTTCCTTTTGGCATATTTGAAACTGTGCAAACCCAGCTGGCTATAGTTATGCGAAACCCTGGAAGGGCTACCCTGCTACACCTCCCTACTATGTGTAAGCCTTGCTGCCCCTCCTTACTGCACATACCCACTGCCGACTCCAGTGGTTGTAAAAAGCTGAAGGCGATAAAGCCTGCACTGGGTATGGCTTGGTTGTTAGCACTTTCCAGTGGGGGTGAAAGAGCTAAAGGTGGGCGAGATTTTCAGTTCCTAGCCCTCTGTTGGTACAGGTAATTTTGGGTTTATTTATGTTGCACCTGGCCGGTACCGCATACCGAGATATTAAACATCAAGAAGGCAAATTTTGCCATTGTTGAGATCTGAAATGAAACATGTGATATCGGTAATATTTAATATAATTTATCTGATAATGAAGATATCATCCATTCATGATATTTATTTGGCTTTTTGTACTGCATGACAAGTTTGACAGGGTTCCCTGTAGTAAGCTGGATCTGTGTGTCAATGTCAGTCTTATTATTGTAGAGCCTCCTGGATGAGAAGGTCTCTCAGCTGATGGACTGGAGTAACAAGAAGTCTGTGATCCGTATGGATGGGAACAAGTTCCGGACATACATGCGAGCTTCACCCAGGAACTACTCCACAATTGTGATGCTGACAGCTCTGCAGTCCCAGAGACAGTGCAGTGTGTGCAAGTATGTCTCTAGTATCTGTGGCTGATCTTCTGCTTGCAAAGAATGACTGATTTACGAGAAACTGCACTATTTTATTACTACGTTTTATTAAGTGATCAGCTCAGTTTCCGGGAACTGTAAAATGGTTCAATATTCTACTTCCTTAACATTTGGCCCCCAAGTCCTGTAGGGACATTTATTATTTCTTGTGACTGATAGTCTCTGCAAGACATACTCTAATAGAGACTTCTTCTCATAGGCAAGCCAATGATGAGTACCAGATTGTGGCCAACTCCTGGAGGTACAGTCAGCAGTACTCCAACAGACTCTTCTTTGCCGTCGTCGACTATGATGAGGGCTCAGACGTCTTTACATCGGTAAGTCCTCAGACTGTATGGCAAGAGTAATTCTGCAGCAATGTCTTTGTGTTGAATGGCTTGCAGTATATCTCTTTGAGGATTTTAAATTAAGAATATTGATGTTTTGTTGCAGCTGAAGATCAACTCTGCACCTGTTTTCATGCACTTCCCAGCCAAGGGAAAGCCAAAGAAGGCTGATACCTTAGAGATCAACAGGTGAGCTACAGGGCTTCATTTTAAACAACAGTATAATATCGTCCATCATCCACTTTATTGATGTAGAGTTCTTAACTAAAAGGTTATTTTAAAACAACCTTAAGAACTATGAACCGGTCCCTGTGTATTGAGGCAATAATGAATAATAAATAATGTTTCATCAATGGCACAATGACGCTTGGTTGGTTCATCATTTCTTATTATTGACTTTGTCAACTTCTTCTCTGTTGCTGGCCCTCCTTTCGAGAGCAGCTTTCTTCGTTTCATCTTTACCTACTCACTGCCCTTTTTCGATGATTACCGCTAGTATCTCTGTGATGTCCAGATGCATGTTGTTGTCATGTTTCCTCAGGGTTGGCTTCGCGGCGGAACAGATTTCCAGATGGATTCACGAAAGGACAGATATTCACGTGCGTACCAAATTGGTCGTTCCTCCATTGGTTCAGAAAAGCTCACGTATGTGACTCACATCTATCATGTTCTACAATAATCTAATAACCAATAGTCGAGGGCTGTAACATGGCAGATGGACCACCGAATTACTCTCCTGGTCTTCACAATTGTTATCGCTCGATGGGCTCGATTTAGTCCCATATGTGTCACGAAATATTATGCACTATTATGATACATAAACCACCAGTGTAATGGCATCGAACGTGGGTAAGCCTGTGCGTGTAAGCCTGTACATGTGACATGTTCATGCCATTATTGCCTTGTTCAGTCCTGTACATTTGATGACGACTTGGTGGTTGTGTGTCGCTAGGTGAGGGTGTTCCGTCCCCCCAACTACTCCGGCACCCTGGCCCTGGCTCTCCTCTTCTCGCTCATCGGAGGCCTGCTCTACCTGAAGCGTAACAACCTCGAGTTCCTCTACAACAAGACGTCCTGGGGGGTCACGGCGCTGGTAAGTAGGCCTTTGATCGCACCCTGCTAGCATCGCTCCACTGTCGTCATCATTGTCAGCGGCCAGTCACCCCGTCTCGGGGGGTCACTGCGCTGGTAAGTACCGATAGGCCTTGGATCTCACCCTGCTAGCATTGCTCCACTGTCGTCATGCATTTCTTGGCATTTCATTATTTTTCGAAGTTTTCAGTTGTTTTGTCTTGCTGGCTATGTCTTTATGGCAATTTTCATATTCATATAAAACTTACATTGTATATACAATACATAAAGATACACGGAGGCGTCAAGTCCCAAACCACGTAACTTAGCTGTTCGGCATCCCGGTCATTTTGCCGTATCCTAACATACTGGCATTGCTGTATCCTAACATATTGGCGTCCCTGTATCCTAACATAATGGCATCGCTGTATCCTAACATAATGGCACCGCTCTCCCTTGTCGCCAGGCCATCATCTTTGCCATGACGTCTGGTCAGATGTGGAATCACATTCGCGGGCCGCCCTTCATGCACAAGAACCCACAGACCGGACAAGTGGTGAGTGACCCTGTCGAGCCGGTTTCTTTTTGTACAAACCGAGGTTTGCAATTTAATTTGTTGTACTTTTAGTGCGGTGTGATGTAAACGCAGGAATAACTTTTGTAGGAATTACCGGCACTTCATTTTTTGGATAGTAAAATGTGTTATTTTTTTAATGTGCGTGTAGAGTTAACCCGAATTTATTTTGTTAGTTCGAATATATAAAAAGTGAAAAAAGTATTGTATGAAATATTGTTCTCAGCAAGTGATGTTTCTACTATGAGTTTTCAATAATCAAGGCTACATTTATGGATTGTGCATAATCGATTTTGTTGTATACAAAAATTGATTTATTTATAATTCTTATTATCGTGTATGACCGATCTACCTTGGTAAGGCGCACGTGGTCAACACGTGTTTAAATCCCAGTTTACCCGTGAATTCGTTCTCCCTCAGTGTCTAATGCTGTTGCTTCCTTACGTACGCTTCCAGCACTACATTCACGGTAGCAGCCAGGGGCAGTTCATCGTGGAGACCTACATCGTGATCTTCCTAAGTATCCTTTATGTTGGTAATGGCGCATTCCTCTCCTCAACGTACAAGGACAACAGTCTTGCACTGTTGTGTGTCGCCTGATGAGTGTTGCTTCTACGACACCTGATAGAGATGTCACATAATGACAATGATGCAATCAATGCCCCGGATAAGCAGGAGCCTCCTTGGCCGTGTGGTAGTACACTCGACCGCAGATCAACATCTGACCCTGGTCCCTGGTGGAAACCAGGTCTGGGCAATCTGATCTGGGCCATATCTCCTCCAAATCATGCAACGGCCCTAAAAGGAACAATTTTCAGTTTTCCAGAAGATGCAAATGTGACAAAATGGCCACTTGTCTAAATCGGCGAAATGTCGCCGCACCATTCGTCATAGGTTAAAAATGCTACGTTAGGGTACTTCATGCTATGTCTATATGTTATGTGCTCGCTGGTTGGTGAATCTTATTCTGAGTAAGGCGTGAAGCGATTTCAACGGTAAATGAAAATACTTTCCGAGTTTTGTTAAGTAACATAATATATATGTACTTTTTTGTCATTACCTTCCCCCAAGCCAGAGACAGTTTTCCTTAACCCAGTGTTCTCAGACGCGGCAGTCACCCTGGGCATGATTCTCTTGAACGAAGCCCACACTCTGAAGGGAGACGCCAGCAAGAAGAGAAGTGAGTCTCCTCACGCCAGCTGAGTGTCTCGTTATGGCCTACAGAGGTTAAACCGTCTTGAAACTGATACATCCTTTGGGTGCCCAATAAGATAAAGTGCGTGAAAACCCATAGATACTTCATTGAGTAATGCCTGGATCCTACAGCACAACCTAGCACTTTAACAATACCTTTAAACTGTAATATTTTGATTGGTATTATGCGTTACATGGATTTCTTGGTAACGATAGAAACCATATATAATTTAACCTATAGCGTAGCAGTGGGTGCTGTATACGTACTGGCTGCGGGAGTAGGCATGAAGCGTGGTGACTTGCCTCCTATCTGGTTTGGTTTGGTTTCAGTCGTGGCGTTATGTGGCCTGGGTTGTGTGGCCTTCTTCTTCAGTCTACTGCTGTCCGTCTTCAGAGCAAAATATCAGGGATACCCGTACAGGTAATGCCGCAGAATAGCACCTTCTGCTCAACAATGCCTTGCAGATAATTTGACAGAAACCCTAGCGGAATAATGAAATCCAAGAGAACACTGGCAGAATCTCCTACCAAGTTTCAACAGACTTGAGACTACCTGATGCAGGATAGGTTTCAAAACGGTGAATTTTCACTGTTGTGGGGATCTCGGGATTTCTATGTATTTCATGCATATGTAAAAATTTCAGTCCCAGCTTCATCACAGTGCCAAAAATGAAGGAGGTGGCGTAACGACCAGGTTTGAGCAATAAGTGAGATATTTATAACCAGCTAAGGTTGGAGTGGTCACCGGTAGCAATCTTAATAATATGTGTAAAAGTGAAAGTCGAGTGACTGAGTATGATTGTGTCAGTCTGTCTGTAGCACCAGATTCGGTATGTGTGGGTGCGTGCGCGTGGCTATTGTATTGAGAAGATGTCGTGTATGTTTGCGTGCGTGTGTGTGTATCAGAAAGATGTAATCATAGTGATGAAATATAATAAATATATATAATAATATGGTATTAAGAGCATCGCCTGTCGTTGCCTCTTGTATATATTTACAGGCGATACTAACATAACTGAGATTGTGGGGGTGGTTAAGGATGCTAAGTGGTTCGGGTCAGTCACAGATGGGTGGTTGGTGTTCTGGGCCACAGTACACAGTGCACAGTCAGGCTGAAATGGATGGGTCACGTGGGTGTGACTCAGTCCTCAGGTATTCGGCGCATTGTGAGGAGTCATTACTTTGGATGACATATTTCCTATCAGAGGATTAATTTGGGTGGTGAGGTCACATCAATTAAGTTGTTAATCTATTAGGGTGCTGATATTAGGTTGGTGTCGGTCACTTTGTATATTGCGTAGGACACCCTGGTTATAGTCGCGAACATTCCATGAAGACGGGAGACTTGTATTTAACATCAATGTAAACGCATTCGTTTTTTCGATATGTCTAGGAGGCTACAGGCGCCAACAATCGCAGACGTTCTCACGACGATTGCTGTGTTTTTGTGCTCTTTGTGTTGAAAATAGGGAACCAGGCTAGGCGCAGGGGACATACGGAAAACGTGACGTAGGCTTGGGAAGCGCAGCCACTATGTAATCTTAATTAAAAGGCCTAGTTCGCTCCCTCTGAACTGCATGTGTTCATCAGTGCAGAAATAGAAGGCGTAGTAGGCTCCTATGTTTTTGAAAATGTGATTACTACAACTGAGTTTCGTGCGGAAGTGGCTGGTACCTCCGTCAAGTGGCTGGTATCTCCCGTCAAGTGGCTAGTACCTCCGTCAAGCGGCTGGTACCTCCCTCAAGCGGCTGGTACCTCCGTCAAGCGGCTGGTACCTTAGTCAAGCGGCTGGTACCTCCGTCACGCGGCGGGTACCTCCGTCAAGCGGCTGGTACCTCCGTCACGCGGCGGGTACCTCCGTCACGCGGCGGGTACCTCCGTCAAGCGGCGGGTACCTCCGTCAAGCGGCTGGTACCTCCGTCAATCGGCTTGTACCTCCGGTAAGCCGCTGGTACCTCCGTCAAGCGGCTGGTACCTCCGTTAAGCGGCAGTTCAAAATCTCTGCTTCATTATGGCTGGACCGGCCACGAGATTTACTTGCTTCATTTCTGTGATAAGTATCAGAGTTATTTGTATTAAATTTGTGCATTTTCTTCCTTCTCTCTAGCTTCCTCATCAAGTGATGTGCCTGACTCGTAAGAAAACGCAATTGGGATCACCCAGGGGCTGCTGACGACCTTGGGTTGACCTTCGACTGGTCATACCAGCTACCATTCCTCAAATCGTTTTATCGTGCTCCTTCTATCCTCGCACTACACACATATATTAGGAGTGGGCATGTAGATCCGGGCACTGAACCTTGTTGTACATCCGGGCACTGAACCTTGTTGTACATCCGGGCACTGAACCTTGGTGTACATCCGGGCACTGAACCTTGTACATGCGGGCAAAGAACCTTGTTGTACATCCGGGCACTGAACCTTGTTGTACATCCGGGCACCGATTCCAGTGACCTACTAATAACTTGTGACTCAAGGCGATGGCCACCAGGGATGTCACGTGATTACGGCCGTAACGCTCTAGTGATTTACCAATAAGTTTTTTTTAGATCTGTAAGATTAAATTATGATTCAATGTCCAAGGTCAGGATATATGATGGTTTTATCGCCTAGGATGATGCGTCTTGACATAGACAGCGCTTTCTTCTGGATTTGTTCCGTGCTCAGTGAATGTTACTCAATGTGCGCGTGAATGTCCAATTATGTCGTAAACATTTCAAATGTGTATTCATTAAATGTTGACTGAATAGCGAGACATTTGTGCGAGGCAAAATTTTATTTAAAGTCGATTATATTTTGGTACAAAGTTGTCTAATCGACTATTTTATGTCAGTGGTTACACATTCTTTGTTGTCAATCTGTGTGCCTCTAATGCAAGTTTTTTCGCTTAGATGTTAATATTGTTTCTATGAATTACATATGTACATGGGTCTAGTTTATGTTAAAGGCAGATTATATATTACTTTCCTGTGTCAAGCCGTGGTGTGCGTGCCGAGCGCTGAGAGTGGTGTGAAGGCTGTGGCGCATGCGTTGAATGATTACTTGAATATTTAGAGGTGGAATGTGTGAAATAAACTTGTTGTTGCTTGTCATATTGTCTCATTGTTGTCCACGCTGCATACGCCGACGATCCTTGGTATTCTGCAGCCCTTTAACTTGTATATGAGAGCTTCAGTTTTCATATTAAAACATTTCATATTAAAACATTTCATATTAAAACATGCAAGCATGTAAACAACATGTCATAATATTTCCCGGGAAAGATTTATATTATCTCATTATAAAATTTAAATATATACACATATTTGCTAAATTTATTAAACTATATGGCCATAAAACTTGTAGACTGAAGTAAGTTACAAATGATAACACTTGTGGTACTACATATCCTTTATTATCATAACACTGCAGCTTGCGGGCGTTTAACGACTACCAGTCGATAACTCATTCGTCACCTTGGAACATTGTTATGATCCCGGTAGATTAGATTTAAGACCACCGGTAGAACTTCTGCATGAATACGCAAAGTTAGTTTGGTTAAGACTAATACGTCTTGGTGCATCGCGACGATGCAATGCTGACCAGAAACTTGTCTAGTCGAAGAAACACTTAGGATTGTTATCCTGTGCAAATGATAATGCGCACCGATGGCTGGGGTAAACCAGCAGGGCGTGGTTGACCAGAGCCGACCGCGCTGCCCACTAATCCACGAAGGGACCCCCATGATATGAAACTCGTACATAATAAGGGCTTCATTTTAGTCGGACACGCGGGTAAAACAGAATAACGAGTTTGTCACCCGCGTTTATGTATTCGTGGCACTACACAGGTGGAGGGGGGGGTCCTCTATCTTTGGTTGATTTGATTGGGGTTTAACGGCACTTTTAGCCTGTAAGGCTATATCGTGCCACTCTATCTTTGGTAACACTGATTTCTTTGATTACTGACACCGCGAACAATTACTTCCTACAGATATATTTCTTAACATTATATATCGTCATCATTTCCAACGAAAATTTATTGTTGATAGATGCGATGTATTTGGCGGCCGCAAAGGCCTGTTGCACTCACAATCATAGAACACTTGTAATGTACTCGATTATATAATATAAGTCCACAACATTCATTGCGACTATCGCTATGCAAAGCCAGAACGGCAAAAAGACAATAAGTGCTTCTTTTGTGACTTCACTTTGAACAATCACTGCACAACCTAAAATCCGTCAAACCGTAACGCTGTACAACACGCAGTTTGATCGTGATAAGAGTTTTATGAATTGTATTTTTACGATGTGCTTCTTTTTGTTTTCTATGAAGTGCCACTCGTTGAGTATTTTTATCACCACCCACTTCTCGTTATAAGGAACGGACCATTTAATATCCTGGTGGGGACTCTGGTTCTTGGGTTGGGGCCAAACAATTTGTTTTTGCCTACGGCGATTTTTTTTTGTGGCCATGGGGAGGGATGACTCTTTTTTTTTTTTTTGTGATACCTTGATTTTTTTTCCACCGCAAAATGTATTCAGTTTAATAGTACGAGGGCAGATTTTTTTTTCGGAAAAAAGAACACTTTTTTTCGGTAACAGACAAGCATAATCCATTTAAACAAAATTCACAGCCCCAAAAAACATTTTGGTCCTCCCCTGAATATAAAATGGTCCGTCCCTAACACCGGAGAGTACCGTACAACTAACATACATACGACGACACCATATCGACGCGGCCGTCCTACAGAAACAACAAAACCATCCCAGTACTATATAACGCCGAACCGTTTTAGCAAACACAATCTG
Source organism: Arenicola marina (assembly GCA_964019135.1). Lineage (NCBI taxonomy): Eukaryota > Metazoa > Annelida > Polychaeta > Arenicolidae > Arenicola > Arenicola marina. The sequence goes on along the minus strand of OZ025260.1, from coordinate 16,057,117 downwards.
ATGAAGTTTTTAAATACAGGGATGCATATTTCTTTTCAGAGTGGGGGTCACAAGGTCAGATGAGGGTGGCGCTGACGAACGCCCAGCTCCCTGCCCCGAGGGGTTATAAACCACGTGACCAGACCAGTGGCCAATCGGGGTAGCCCAGTCTGTGTATATCATACTTGGCAGACAACTCACATTCCCTTCATAAGGCCCCCGCAACCTGTGACCTGATTTACATACAGCATTATAAGCAATCCTATAGAAAGGATTCAAGCTAAGCATACACCACACAGTTGCGTATATTGTTTTACCTATTATCAGTGACTGAGAAGTCACACCCACAACAGGGGGATGATGCTCTTTAAAAAAGAGGGGTTGGACCCATGTATAAATTGGGAGTACAAGTTGCACTAAAACCGGGCGTCCAAGGTCAAACGGGGGGGGGGCCCATCTATGGTCAGACCCCCCCCCCCTCCCACCCTGGATCATTCAGTGGCATAAAACCATGGAGGGACTGCACATTACCAGGCCAAAGATATAATACAAGAGCCGCTCGATGACTACATAAAATCCTTACTTACCCTTCAATTTCTGCAACACAAAACGCCTTAGAATAAAACTTGATTACTAACTAAGATGGTCCGTGAATTGTTTGTGCACAACTTTAGTTGCGTGTAACGGAATAAACGAGATTATACAACAACAATGTAACGTCAGTAAATAACATATGAAAGGCCCCTGTGACCTTATTTACAGACTGCTTTACATGCAGCTTTCTAAACATGACTTAAACTAAGCATCACACATATACGTAAGCAAGCCTTAACAATCTTTTTAAAGTCCATTTTGAGGCCTCATATGAAGGATTTGTGACACAAATTAGCAAGAAATAATTCGTTGCGCCATGACATAATCTAACCGCAGTTTCTTTAGCTATAAGTAAAGCATTTTATAATAATGTAACATACTCCAACAAATATCACAATAATATTATTATTATTAGATCTTCAAGCATTAGTTAGACAGCGTCATAGAGTTTTGCCCTCCCACGACTGGCGACTATGTGTGCTAGAGGGTTCGCGGTCTGTCGCTTGTTTCCCGCCGCCTCTGGTGTCTCACGAAGTAGTCTCCTCTCGTATCAACCTCGACAGGCGCTCAAGACCCTGGAAAGGAAATATATACGTCATAGCTTGATTGGTTAAGCCATATCACGTGACTGTAAACACCACACCGAAAAACACGTACCAGCAAGGAAATACGATTTCAACTAAACGAAACCGCAAACCATTAAATAAATACCAATTATAGAAAATAATCTTGATGATCATATGAATAGGTATATAATGGCTTGGAAAGTTCGTTGATCTCCTTGCGGCTTTTATCTCTTGGACAAAATGGGTCACTATAAGTTCAATACTTGTATTACCCATGTCCGAGAGCTGGAGTTGAATTCTTGCTTTTTACGCCATGCTGGCTGGCATGTGAATTGACCGCTGCTAAAACATGCCCCCGATGGATGTGCCAGGGCAAGCTCCCATACGCCAGGCGGAGGACCGTTCCTTTCAAGATTCGGTCAAATCATTTATACTTTCTTGTACATATCATTCCACACTAAGACATTTAAATTACGAGCCTTGCGTATTTAATACCTGAAGTACCATTTTGACGAAGTGATAGCTGAGAGCGGACTTGTTCCTTTGTTCACCTGATACCACGTGTTATAAGGCATAGGCGGGGTCCTCGGGCACTGATTTGTATAGAGGGGCGGTGCATTTGTCCCATCAAGTGGCGCAGCGACGCCCTGGTGGGAGACCTTATATATATAATAACGGAATCGAAGGCAGATAATGCTGCCAGAGCCTTTTGGTCTGCGGCCCAACCAATTCAGCCAGGAAGGCTCATTTAAACGATAGAAAGAATACTTTTATCAAAATGGCTCATGTACAACTCACGACGATGTTCCACATGGTGACCAACATAACCGATCATTCAGCAAGTTTAAGCAAACATCAAGTCGTCATCACCTTTTGGCGTTTTCTCGTACGTTTTTTTCCATTTAATAAAACAGGCGTTTAACATTGAATATAAATAGCGTGAATCCTCAACATAAGAGTTGTGTAAGACGAGTGGACTTCTGCCCGGTCAGAGGTGAAAGGGCTGAAAGGCCGGCGAATTACTTAGTACCAGTGAAGAGGACACTTGTTGCTCTGAGCACGCCCCCCAAGAGCTATAAAACTGGGGCAAACGTCACCGTACCCGCTTACATTACAAACAGCGCCGTAGTCCCAAGTTAACTTTATTTATTCAGTGTACGATGTACCTTAAAACCGCCCAGGTCCTCTGGGGTCGGTCTCATGCCCTACCCGCTCAATTTTATTCCAGCGTCGGACGGGGGGTGTTTGCTAGGTGTAAACTTGCGTGTTCACTACACAGGTGATGAGGGTGGGGGTGGGTATATGGGGTATGAACCGCGACACTGGGGGGTTGGAGTGGCAGGGACAGGACTTGGCGAATACAATGCTGTTAGTATAGCCAACGAGATCAGACAAGGAGGTTAGCACCTCGCCGTTCACCACCAAGGACATCGAGAATATAACCACGAGCTTCAGCATCAAGCGATTATAACCAATGCTGAAGAATTTCCTACGTATCGTCCACAAATATATTAGGTAAGAAACTTACGGAACTAAAATATAGATGCATCCAACGTCGTGAAACTAGTCCACGTTGAGCCACGTGCCTGGATAATGATAACGCTAAAATGCAGACAGTCGATTCCTGTCCTATAGGGAGTCACTGCTTTGTTCCTTTATGTTTACCCTTGCGACCCTCCCCATCCTCAGGACATACCCCTCTCGGACCTTGATCTAGATCTATATCGTATCCAATCATAGCAAAAAAACACTACTTATATATAGATATATATAAATAAACCGAATGTAGCGCAACAAGTGTCACAATAATATAATGCAGAACTTTATATTAAACATGGTAATTCAATGACAATGTCGTCCCAGTCCATGTCCACCGACTAATCCGAGATATTATCGCCAAAATGTCTCGTCATTACCGTTCTATCGCCACGTCACAAACTACAGAACGCCATGATATAACTGTGAACATCTTTCCTTTTAGTTAATATGTCGACCGCATTGTTAATGCCCATCGCCGTACTATGCTGCGTCTCCATGGTAACACATGGACACGGCGACGAGGGCCGTATGACGACAGTCCGCATCAACGAGCTGGGCGAGTCCGCTCTTCTGACCTGCACCAGCCAGGTCGGCCTCACCTTCAACCACTGGTTGCTACCCGATCTCGTGACCACCGTTGACGACAGTTACCGTGGCAACCGCGTGACATTCCTTTCCGGGAACGACTCGTTGTACATTTCCCGCGTGGAAATGGAGCATTTTGGAGATTACTTATGCTTCACCGACGATGCGAACGGCGAGCCTCAGGTATTCAAGACGACGATCTACCTCTACCAACCCCCTCTCTGGGACGTTTACCGCATGAATGTGCTGATCGGCGGGTCGGCGGCGGCGGCGTTCTTCGTCGTGATGATGCTCCTGTGCTGCGTTAATAACTACACCTGGGCGAACCGTCAGCGCTCCAAGGCCAGCGTCATGGCGGCAAACGGGGACATCGAGTTGGTCCAAGCATACGCCACTGATAATTCAGCCTACGATATTGTGGAACCAGCGAACTCCCAAAAAGTTAATTTGGACCAAGAGGGCTGACCGGGACTGACTGAATATATGCCATATTAAGCCATTAGTTACCGACATAGGAATTCAAAGTCGAGATTATGCATATTCTGTAGAGGTTCAATCCATTTGAGAAGAAACTACGCATTGTTTTTTCAAGAAGAATTTGCACCATTTATTTAAAAATAGCCTCCCCCCTGACGAGTAATGTTCTATGTGTTCTATGCAACGCACGTTATATAGTAACACCGATGCGGATGACAAAGGTATATAATTGTGGACTTATTCTACGTTGGGGTGAAGTCCTATTCCAGCAAGCACTGCTCAGCTACACAGAAATACTCACGAAAATCAACAGAGCATGATGACGTAATAGCTTGAATGATAATAACACCGTGTGTAGAGGGCAACGCAGAGCACATGTCAAAGATACACCAACCAAAATTGGTCTCGTCTCGATGCGTTGCGTCTGTACCTACAACTCATACCCACTAGGGTTCATATAATAATAAAAAAAATGCCATATAAATTTTAATGTGTCTGAGTCGTCACTGCACATACGTTTAGTACACGAAAACAATGTCGATACAAGTTGCGATATATACATGTATATATACATGTAGTGTCACACATGGGTCCGGTTGATGCTACAGGGTTCATACAGGCAACGTTCCATCAAATTCAAGGCAATTTTTAAGGCAAGTAGTAGAACAATTCAAGGACTTTTCAAGGACAATTTTTAACTTCTCTGGTCTATTTTAAGCATACAAATGGCAAAACTTGGGACTAAATTTTATGCATACAATTATGATTGGAAATAAATCGGAAATAAGTCCGCACGTTTATTTATTACCAGCCAACAGCATTTATTGGAGTTAATCACTTTACTTTTATTAATTGCTACTTCTTCAATTCAGCCAGCTTTTGTTCGATTTTTTCTAGGGTCTTTGCTAGTGCCCAGTCCAATTTGAAATCAAGCTCTTTTCATTGAAACTGCCCTATTTTCAAGATAAATTCAAGTACATTGGATCGACCTCAAATCCCATTTCTGTTTTTAAGACCTTTTCCAGGCATCAGTCAAAATTCAAGCACTTTTCAAGCCTGTGCGCACCCTGTGCTAGAACTGGTTAACGATAGCCGTGGGGAGTGAGCCTCCCCAGCTCAGTTGGTAAGCAGGTCAACAGATCGAGGGTACGAGGACTGCGGTCCCTGCCACCTGCATGGGGGGCCATTTTCATCATAACCCATTTCGTTGTCCCGGGAGGTTTCTTGGTCCAATTTAGTCTTCATGTGCACAGAAGTGGCTTAAAACGCCAGCTTTCCTTTCACAAAGCGGGGGTACCTACCAACAGACAATTGGGAGCCTGTTGACAAATTGGCTCACTGAGTGCAAACTGAGCCAGTTACGGGGTGAATCTGAAGAACACATACACAGTGGCCGGGGTAACCAGAGTAGACGCCCAACAGCCCTGAACACAAACACAGTGGCCGGGGTAATCAGACTAATTATTCGACTGGTCCAAACTGTGTTCGATCCTGTTTAAGCTCAGCATAAAAACTTGCTAGAAATTAGAAAAAACGAAGCAAGTGGAAGATTCAGCATGAGGGCATTTAAACCTTTACTGAGCCATGGTTAAACGCAACAGAAACAAAGCAAGCCATACCCCGGGTGAATGAGTGAGATGGGTGCTTTAAACTACCATTGTAAAAGGACGGGTTACACCAGGCAAACGTCCTTAGACAACGATTTGCATACTATGAACCAAGTATGACTATCACTGGTTACCAGGTCTTTCTTCGCAAAGAGTACGGGGTGATTTCCGGAGACGTGGCTCATTTCGACCTTGACATAGAGATATGGTGTGTTGTTGTTTTAGGCCGGTGTTGTGCACTTGAAGGCTAGAGGGGGCAAGAAACATGACGGGACAATACATGCGGTGGGATGAAATATGCGGTGCCAGGGTTCGAACCCACGACCTGTTGATCTGTAGCTCAGCCTGCTTAGAAGGCTCCCATATACAGAGGCTAAAACGTCCTATTTAAGTCAATCAATATATAAAAAGATTGGGACACGTCGTACATTGGGCCATTGCTGAGGGTAAACATCACCGAACAGAGCGAGGGGATGGGCCCATAAATTGATTGTATAACGTATTTTATGGTAGAGCCAGAGACCCTTGTCGTTGTGACCGGGAGTGGCGACCGGGAGCGATGACTGGGGGGAGGGGGGGTGACCGGGGGTGATGACCGGTGAGGGGTTGGCGACGGGGGGAGGCGTCCGCGGGTGGTGCCTGGGAGTGGTGAGAGGGCGGGTGGAGAGGGGCAGAGGGCGGGTGGAGAGGGGCAGAGGGCGGGTGTACACAGGTATAGCAGGAGGGCGGGGGCGGGGGGGGGGGAGGGAGGGGATTGTATGCGGTTGTTCAAACAAGCAACCATCCCATACAGCGGGCCTCGTACTCCATTATTGACTTGAAGGCGACTTTAAGAAGACTCACATAAAAAAAAAAGTTAGTTCTGACTTCATGCATGGCCTGACACCAGCCCAAAAACAAACGCGATCACTGTACATCCGGGCCCTTACGGTGCTTGCTACAGCGACAGCACGTAGCCGACAGAGAAAGTGAGGGAGAGAGGGAGGGGGCGAGAGGACCGGGAATGCGTCACATAACTGCGCAACCACTCCACACAGAACCTCCACTAGCGCGGCCAGAGTTGGCGTCTCTCTGGAGTACAGCGACAACGTACAGGTAAATCACAGGTAAGATAACAGGACACCTTTAGGCGGGGTATAGCTTACATTATCCCAGGCCCTGGCATCTGGCATCCGGATACTTTCATTGATCTATAGGGTCTGTAACCGGGTATCGATACTGTAGCCCTTTGATTTTAGGTCATTTATTGACACAATGAAAGTAAAGGTGTTTTGACAAAATTACTTTGATCCATGACGATCGTGCATATGAATGTTCCCCCGTGTCTTGTGGCTTTCCATGTAGTTTTAGTCTAATGCAGTGGTAATTAACGAAACTTAAAGCTGAGTGAAAGGTTGTATGAGGTTACCATGTGTCGTTACTATTTAATATGGGTCTCCTATTTATTATATTTGCCTGTCGCGATATGACCTATAGAAGTTAAAGCGGCTGACTTAAACAAAGAACATGTAAACTACGTCGACAACGATATATGAAATAATATAAAACGCATATACAATGGTCAGCTGTGAAACCGCTTTCACAGATGGTTAAACGTTGGTGTGTTAGGAGGCCAAGGTGCACATGGTGGCCAAGAACTGGGACAAGAAACCCCCTGGGACAATGAAATGCAAGAGCTGTTGATTTTTTTTTTTATTTTAACAAATATGTTAAAGCTATTCCAACAGCTATGTCATGTCAGGACCTCAACGCGTAACATGGTACGGCCTCATTAGTGCAACAGCTTTCTATGTTTGTCACTAAAATCCCTTGCGCTAAGCCTGCACAACATCCCTAAAACTGTGCAATAAACCAGTGGACTACGCATAAGTCTGTGACGTAGTACACATAGATTCCAACTGACAATCAGCTGTCAAGAAAATTAGTTTGCCACATTTTGTAACTGACCGGAATTATCAGTATAAAGATCTTTTCTGCATAACGTATAATTGCTAATTATTTCATTTTCATGAATAAATATTTTCGTTTAAATAATATAGTGTTCATTCATCGGAAATCATTCATCAGAACAGAGGTACCAATGAATCAAAACAAATGTACAGTTTAAGCATATATATATATATATATATTAATTCAGACAATTTTAATTTCAGACAAGTTTTTTGTCTTTCGTGGAATTTAACAGAAGGGTAATATATGAACTGCTAGGAAATAAAAACGTGCCTAACAAACAAGTTTACTGCTGCGGGTAAAACTTGTACCTTTAAAACTGTTTGGCCAAGGTTGAACTGATTAAACGTTCAGGGCCAAGTAGCATGACGTAAGTATGCGCAAAGGGTTGTCAACCGCGTTACTGTTGCTGTATGGAGCATGATGCGGGGTGGGGGGGGGGGGGGGCGAGAAGGCCATCGAATGGGTCTAAACATTCACAAAGAGCCCCTATCCTGGGTGGGGGCCGGGGGGGAGTGGGTGGGCGCTGGCACACACAGACACCCGTGTTTACGCATGGCCACTGTTGCATACATGAATACGAAGTTGGTAACGTTGGACAAGTAAACGTCGTCCCGTGGTGGTGGAATACACGGCCCGGGGCGCTCGACACAGACACCCGTATGTGCGCTCACTCACGGAGGCATCCGAGCCGCCATGTTGTTGTGTTCTCTGTTGAGGACCCTGGGGGCGAGGCGGCGGGGGAGGGGGGGGGGGGGGGGAGGGGGGCACTACTGTACTACAGTTGGTGGGGGCGTGCCGCTCATGCAATATAGGGCCCATGGAGAGTGATATAAAGTACGCGACTTTGTCGTCAACCAATGTTTGGTTTAAAAAGGGGCATTTAATATAGACACTAACAATCCCGGCAAAGTATAGGGGGGTTTATTAATACAACATTTTCTGTATACACAGGAATATATGATAAAAAGCTGCAATTTGAGGAGATAGCTAATGTTTCTGTCTCAGATGGGCATACCGAGAGTAAATGCAGTACAGATTTCTGCTCCGGGGAAAGAGAAAATAAAGCAAACTAGGGGGTATTTGTGCGGCGCAGATATTTGCCTACCTAATGTGGTACCCCTCACCCTCACCCCCTTCCCCCGCACACTTCCCCATGACCTGGGAGAGGCGCTGGACGTAGAATCAATATCTATATAGGATGAGGACTGGCTCCATCCCAACAGGCGCATAGAACCAACGCAAGCATTGTAATACTGTACAAAGGCAATCAAAAGCCTTCTTCGCATATCTGTCAATCCTCGATCTTATTGATAACTGATTGTAATTACATCCGTGTAGTAATATGGCCACATGGCCATCGGCTCTACAATGGTCCAGTGAACTACAGGGTATCGTTGCCATAAAAATGTCCACGTTTACTCGTAAATTGTAAACGCTGTATTGGCAGGTTGGAGATGGAAGGAAATGGTTTTATCCTAGATATCTTCTAAATATTCAAATGCGCAGAGGATGCCCACACAAATCTGGTAACCAAATTCCGTGACTATTCCATGACAAATTCATGATTTCCATGAAGATTTCCTTGGCTTGTAGCATGTATACATGGATTAATTACCCTCAAGGTCATTTACATGTAAAGGTCAGAAAAATATTACCCCGCAAGTTCTTTTTGTCATTTCAGCCATGGCTCATACGACCTTATACGGCTTCCTCCTGCTCTCTGTGGTATCCAGGGCAACCTCGGAAGGTCAGATGTACCGCATCGATCGCTATGGGGAGTCCGTTACCATGGAATGTAGTCCACGCGACGACGTGGCCTTCCAGTACTGGATCTTTCCCGATTTAACCCTCGCCAAAGCTGGTTTCCAAGGAAGCGACATAGAGTTGCTTAGCAACCAGTCGCTATGGATACCGAACGTACAGAAGAAACACCTGGGCAAGTACCTTTGTCACGTGATAGACACGACAGCGAACCAGGCGTTGTACTACGACTCCACCATGTACCTCTATACGCCGACGCAGTGGGAGTTCTATCAGATGAACGTTATCATTGGTCTATCGGCGGCCGCCATCTTCCTCGTATTATCGACCACTTTGTGTTGTATCTACTACTGGCGATGGGAGGCAAAGTCAGACCGGAAGCTCAAGGCCGAGCTCCAACACGACCAGCAGACGACACAAAATCAAGACCAAAGTCACGGTCACGTTCACGTGAAGCAACCTCTACCATCGAACGGGGCCGAAATGCAATACAAGAATGCCCGAATGTCCACGAGCTCGGACACCTATCCGATCAAGATTGTCGATGATACCACCCAGTTGTGAGTCGTCACTGACTTATGCTGGCTAAGATCGCTAACAACAAATGCAAGACATTACATTTAAATATCGCGGTGATTAAGCTCGCTATGCATTAGTTTTCATCTGAAAAAAACTCACGTAGGTACTAACCAACCTATGGTAATGTTCTTTGGATAAGACTTTGAGACATACCGTGGATATCTTCGCCAAGATCGCCACGGGAGGTGACTAGAAGCTTGGCAAGTCAGACATCATGGCGGAGGCGAGTCTGATGCTGGCCAAGGCGCCTCATGTTATCACCATCAACCCATAATTATGCGTTTGACGTAGTGCGTATCCAATGGAGATAAATAGTGTTTAACATATAAACATAACGAAGAAGTGATTGTGCTTGCGGCAATATAATATATGTATAAGCGAACAAGCGACAACCAAGCATTGCACGGTTGCTTGCTGACGTAGTACGTGTTTCGACGTTAATACTCTTTTTCTTACTTTTTTTATTACGGATGAATGTATACTGTTATGTAGCAAAGAAAAGGGCACCCATTTGCAAATAATAAAATATAATGTTCAATAAACGAATAGTAGTATTGAAACACAATCAATTGAACCGGAGTTGAGAAGAGGCGCGATGAATGCATCAAGGTGCTTAACGAATGACACATTCAGTGAATGATGCAAGCCTTGACCGACGCGCACAATGAATGACGCGTCTTGAATGGCACATTATGTGAATGACGCATCTTGAATGGCACATTATGTGAATGACGCATCTTCAGTGGCACATTCTGTGAATGACGCATCTTGCATGACACATTATGTGAATGACGGATCTTGAATGGCACATTGTGTGAATGACGCATCTTGAATGGCACATTATGTGAATGACGCATCTTGAATGGCACATTCTGTGAATGACGCATCTTGAATGGCACATTATGTGAATGACGCATCTTGAATGGCACATTATGTGAATGACGCATCTTGAATGGCACATTTTGTGAATGACGCATCTTGAATGACACATTCTGTGAATGACGCATCTTGAATGACACATTCTGTGAATGACGCATCTTGAATGACACATTTTGTGAATGACGCATCTTGAATGGCACATTCTGTGAATGACGCATCTTGAATGACACATTCTGTGAATGACGCATCTTGAATGACATATTCTGTGAATGACGCATCTTGAATGGCACATTCTGTGAATGACGCATCTTGAATGACACATTCTGTGAATGACGCATCTTGAATGACATATTCTGTGAATGACGCATCTTGAATGGCACATTATGTGAATGACGCATCTTGAATGACACATTCTGTGAATGACGCATCTTGAATGACATTCAGTGAATGACGCGTCTTGAATGGCACATTCTATGAATGACGCGGGGCCTCCCTGGTGTAGTGGTTAGCGCACTATACCGCAGATCAATAGGTCCTGGGTTCGAATCCGGGCTCGGGCACCTAATCTGGGGCATGTTTCATTCCTTCATCCTTCATCGTCTCGGGAGGTTCCTTGGCCCAATTTAGCCTGTATGTGCACAAAAGTGGCCTAAAACACCAACATTCCTTCCTATGAATGACGCAGGCCTTAAGGCTACGAATTGACAGCAACATTGGCCTTCGATAATGGCACATGACAAGCAGTAACATATCATTACAGCATTTAGGAGGTTTGTCAACACAAATCACCCAAACTGATAAATATGCTCTCTACCCACATTCTACCCTACCAGTTACATTTCCGTAATGCCATCACATACACTCCCTCCCTATCCCTCCCCCAACACGCTACCCTACCAGAGTTATACTTTCTTAAAGGCATCACATACATTCCCCCCCTACCCCCCCCCCCTCCCTCAGACATCCACCAACACTCTACCCTACCAGAGTTATACCTCCATAATGGAATCACATACACCATTCTCCCTGCCCCCAACCCTCAATCAACACCGTAGCGTACTAAGGCTGCCCCCCACCCCTCCCCAACTCCCATACCCACAACCCACAACCACCTGAGAGTACCCGCCTTCCAGCACCCCCCCCCCTCCCCTCTTCACCCACGCACCCCCAATATAAACATCTCCCTGCATTTCTCTGGCATCCCACGGGGAAGCTAAAGCATTATCCAGGGCGCCGAAACTCATTTATATAGACTTCGCAGCCAAAGGAGACAAGATGCGTTGGGACAGCAGAATTAAAATAGTTATGGTCGTTGAGAGTATATATTATGTCCATGTCCATGTGGAGAACGTTGGCGAAGGCAATAGAAGAGAGAACGGATCAGGTGGGTAAGCTCGCGACGGAGCGACGAGCAAAAGTCAATTCGCTGCGTCAATTTCCTGTGTGTCCAATACGCTGATTGGCTTAGCGGCGTCAATTCCCTAGGTATCCAATACGCTGATTGGTTTAGCGGCGTCGATTCCCTGTGTGTCCAATACGCTGATTGGCTTAGCGGCGTCAATTCCCTAGGTGTCTAATACGCTGATTGGCTTAGCGGCGTCAATTTCCTAGGTATCCAATACGCTGATTGGCTTAGCGGCGTCAATTCCCTAGGTGTCCCATACGCTGATTGGTTTAGCGGCGTCAATTCCCTAGGTGTCCAACACGCTGATTGGCTTAGCGGTGTCAATTCCCTAGGTGTCCATTACGCTGATTGGCTTAGTGGCGTCAATTCCCTGGGTGTCAAATACACTGATTGGCTTAGCGGCGTTAATTCCTTAGGAGTCCAATACGCTGATTGGCTTAGCGGCGTGAATTCCCTGTGTATTCAATACGCTGATTGGCTTAGCGGCGTCAATTCCCTGGGTGTCCAATACGCTGATTGGCTTAGGGCCGTTCGCAAGGACCACCACAGCCTCGTCTTTTCCTCCATGGAATCTCATCCCCAGAGCCACCCCGATAAAAACATTCAATTTCCCGTCACAATTGGCTTTTAGCGGAGAGAGCGCGGAGGGCTTTGTTTGTGGGGCGCGAGGCCTATTCTAAAGACCTTGACCGGAATGATAACCCAGAAGACAGCCGCGTCCTTATGCTCTTTTCTGATTGAGTATAATATGTATCTGACTGACATCGGGTCCGGCATCAGACGAAATGCTGTAATCTGCTGGGGGATCTCCTTACATCTTCTGCGCCAACGACCAAATCGATATCTGCTGCAGTCACCATACAAAACCTGTCTACAAACATCACCGTCTGGGGAGGGTGTGGCCTTCCCTGGTTATATAAGTCGGTTGTTCAGGACGCTTTAACCACTTTTGGTCCTATCGCGTCAATGGGAGAAGGAAGGGAGAGAGGAGCCATGTCCCCGGGGGTAACCCCTTACTCTTTGCGAAGGAGGACATGGGATCCACACAGACACGGCCACAGCGGGGCTCGAAGCATCGATCCACGCGCCGTCAGGCTCTCAGGTGTGCAGAGCGCTCAAGACGAGCGCTCTTACCCACTGAGCTATCGGGCAGGCCCCTAGTTCTAAACGACGTCGTCCCAGGCGGCGACGGTGCCTTCGTGTCACAGATGGATGCATTGTCACAGGCTAGATTTTTCACATCTTCCAACAGGGACAACGACAAGGCTTAATGTTAAATGACTGAACACTCAAATTATTATTACATAAATCCACGCGGTATTTGATCGAAAATAGTCGTAAAAAACATCAGCCATACAAAATACACGCAGTGATAGAACTTACAAGCGCGAGAGCATTCCTAATGGACAGGTACTTGGCGAGGTTTACTCGCGGCAACGGGTGGAGCAAGTCACTAACAAAACAGCGTAAGCGTCGATTAAGCCATGTGTCTTGAGAAAACATTTCCTGCGGTGACGTCCTATGCTGCGTATGATCAAACGCTGGCAATTTTACCACCGTAAAATTGCCAGCGTTGTGGTTTCTCCACTTACTTCACATCAAAGCCACGTGCGGGTTGTGAGGCGTGCTGCCCCTCTGTGGCATTGGCACCACTGGCACGGCAGGTCATGTTCAATGTCTACTGGCCTACACAACTCTCGACTGAAGAGTGTGGAAGTGGGGGGTGCAAAAACCACGCCACTCTCCCGAGCTCGTGGAAGTCCTTTGCGCGCCGAATGAGAAAGGCCAAAAAAAGCCTTGGACATGACACTGAGTGGCGTGGTCGGCGCAGCTGGGGAAGAACGGCGACGTTTTGTATGGCTTCCCGTGGAAATGACGTCTTCAGTTTATTAGAATGCCACGTGTTAAACTGGCCACCCCCGCGCCCCAGGCCACGTGTTAAACTGGCCAACCCCCGTGCCCCAGGCCCCGTGCCCCAGGACCGTGCCCCAGGTCCCATGGCCCAGGCCCCGTGCCTCAGGCCCCGTGCCCCAGGCCCCGTGCCCCGTGCCACAGGCCCCGTGCCCCAGGCCCTGTACCTCAGGCGAGTGCCCCAGGCCCCGTGTCCCATGCCCCAGGCCCCGTGCCCCAGGCACCGTGCCCCGTGCCCCCAGGCCCCGTGCAGGCTGCTGCATGGAGAGCGTTGAATGGAATGGAATGTTGGTGTTTTAGGCCACTTTTGTGCACATACAGGCTAAATTGGGCCAAGGAACCTCCCGAGACGATGAAGGATGAAGGAATGAAACATGCCCCAGATTAGGTGCCCGAGCCCGGATTCGAACCCAGGCCCTATTGATCTGCGGTCTAGTGCGCTAACCACTACACCAGGGAGGCCCCCTGAGCGTTGAATGGATGGTTACCGTTAGTAGTGCAAGAAGAATACGATATCAGGCAATAAAATAGCTAAAAAAATTGATGCAAATGCAGTTTCCGATGGCGGTCTGCTCAGAGGAACAAAACGCGCCATCTAGCGAATAAACCGGCTCAGTCCATTCTGGGTTCTTACCCAACTGCTCACATCCCATAAGTAGGCAAAGCTAAAGCAACTTGGTCATAAAAGGCCTACGGCGTGTAATAATAGATCGTTGGACAAAATCATTTTCCACACTGCATTGACCCGACGGTGGAAGTACATCTGAACTAGACGGTAGACGCATCTCCCAACGCTACATCTCCCGCTAGATAGCGCCACTATAGCTGGCGTCCGAGTGCCCAGGGGACCAGCGGACAAATGCCTTGCACCGCGCGTCCCCCCGACCGACCCCAGAGGGGTCTTGACACGTCAACAAAGACACAAAACTTAACACGACCATAGATATAAAAGCCGTGTCCTGCAGAGGCCGTGTTGTGATTAACGGTTGATTGGGTGAGGGAGGGAGAAAGGGGGGGGGGGGTTATTTCACGGACGAATGCGGTAAACCTGCAGTTGGCTGGCCACGCCCACCTTTTCGAGTTCATGAAAAACCCAAGGTAGGCATTTCCTCTGGCGCCCAAGGCCTATTCAATATGAACCGTATTTATATTTTCTTACGTTGTCTGCATGTGCACGACTTGTGAGGAGCATTGTTGTGTTCCCCGATGGTGACGGTGTACACACTGACTTCGTAAAATGTTGCGGCCAGACCTCTGTATCTTTGACTGTATTCCAATCGTGTTTAAATCAATTTTTAAATCAAGGACCTGTCTTCCCACTGCCTCTTCCTCTAATGGCAACCCTTAACCCAATCCTCGGCTCAGAGCCAGATATGGCAATAACTTACAGGTTCTGACACGTTACTCTCCCCAATTAAACACACAGTGGGCCTCGGCGATGATAAAAGACGTCCAAAGCAATCACTGGAGTAATACATCAGAGGAGGAACAAAACCCACAGATATGGCGATAAGTAGGGAGACTGTCTGAGGTAATTTCCGGTTCTATGAGCACCCTATATCTGAACTTCACCGGCTGAAGCCAACGAAAGTGCTTCCTTTCAACGACACGTACGACGCAATTATAATGTTCTTCCATTTTCATGTATGCCTTTATTACTATTCCGCATCTTTGTTTTATTGTTGCCTTTATCTTTCCCAAGCGCGCTGAGAAATTGAGCAATTAAGCATTCATTCCCGTTCCACGAGCATCAGCAAGTGTCGTTTTTTTATTGTACGTGTTGCGGGCAACTTTAATGATAATCAAAACGAGGTACTATAATTATACCAGAACACAGCGCAATGTTCTTATTTATGCATCGGGATGCCTAACAGGGAGAATGTAATCGTGGTTTTTGTTCTTCCCGCTCGACGAAGCGGGCTGGAACTAAAGCTATTATTGCCAAGTGCACGCGACGCCCTAGGCACGCAGAGCCTTACTGGTTATGAGGGAGATATGTAGTGTTACTGAAGTGTCGTTAATAAAAAACCCACCTTAATACATGTGTCGTATAAAGGTTTAACCAATCACATTTTGCCAAGGAAAGGAAACATACCACGAGCTATGTTAAGATCCCCATATACACCCACGCCACTTTTTTCAATGCACCAGGCAGGATGTTTTTAGCGTGAAGCTTGTGGCATACGATAAGGTTTACATCTTAAACGCAAACTAAATCACCATCCCATACGGTGAACGATGGAATTGTTACCGTTTTAACTGTTATATACTGGGGTGCACCAGACTTTGGTGCCCCTTTAGCACCGACCCGGCATCAATAGGCCATTAAGGCCCGGCCGGTCCTCGCCAAGATAAAGACGCTCGCTGCGCCGATACCAGCACAGAGCGGAACCAAATAGTGGGACCACCCCGCCATGCAGGGTAAGTAATACAAGGGCTCTGGCGCATTAAGGCTATTGAGCCGAAGACGTGAAGCGAAGAATTAGCATTTAACGAAGAACCGACACATGAAGTATACCCCAGGCAGAGAAGGTTTGCAGTCTTGTTGTAGTTCCGAAAATGTAACGAAATACAAGCTTGACATGTGCAATATTGATGTTGTTCAGACCCCATGGGGTGTAAGTGAAGGGCAACATGTCCACGTCAAGGTCATGTACACATCTCGTTATTTGCCAAAACAATTCTGCATTACGAAAGAAGGCAATAGTATCGACACACCTGAACATCAAATAATGTACAAGGATAAATTGCCTCATTGCAATAGACGACTCCCGGTATATGTCTGGCACTAAGCCTGACACGGTAACGCCTTCTAGCAGACGCATCAAGCCCAACTGCCAACAACTTGAGGTCGAATATCTCACGCAAAGCTAATCCCGACACCACGCCCCCTACAGGAGGAAGCCTACAGTCGTATTGCTGATTACACTTTGACAGGGCCAAAAAAGTTGATTCTGTGAGGACCCGATATAACTATTGCCTTCTTGCTCCTGTCGACATCAAAGGCCACATCGTTCGATTGATGTGGCCAGCGCCGGGGAATAAAAACAATGCTTCCTTGATTAACAGTGACCTGCCACCCTTGATGAGTACATCACGCAATTGTCTGCGAATCACGAATCACTGCGAATCACCCCGAAGGAAATAGCTTATTTGTTCACAATAGGAGAGGGCCTGTTAATTAATTAAAATTGTAATAATATATTCTTGATTCGCCTGTTACGTTTTGCACGAAGCATGCGTATGGAGTTGTAGATAGTCAGATACAGTAGCGTATTGCAGATTTACCACAATGCGACCCCAAGACAGATCATATTTGTGAGCTCTCACCAAACACTTGTTGTTGCTGCAGGCCAATTTTGTGCACGTGAAGATTAAATTGGGCGAATAGACCGGGTTAATGACATAGGGTTGGAGAAATTTGGCCCCTGATGCAAGTACCATGGTGCAGGTTCCCATCCACGACCTGTTGATCTGCCGCTCCTCCTACTTACAAACTGAGCTAGGAGCCTACAAAACCCACCTTCCATCTTCTTCTTCTTCAGGAGGAGAATGGCATGAGGCGACATAACGGTATCCACAACAATTCCAACACAGCTACAACAACAACATGGCGGCTGCCTGTGTTATTACAGGACCAATATTGTAGGGGTTATCACGCTGTTCAAATGCATAACATCGTCATATTACGGACAAACCAACACAATCTGCGGGTCATTTGACAACCGGGTTTAACCGACAACAGGTTCTCGGGGACGTCATAAGACCGACATAAACACCCGGCGGGGAGGCGGCCAGCTGAGGGGGTGTGTGGGGGTGAGGGTGAGGATGGAGAGCGTTCGGTATTGGGCGACGTGGCTCACCATTACACTGTTGGCCGATGAAACGGTGGTATTATAAACCGCACTTGGTTCAGTGTATTCACCCCGCGGACTCGTTGATGCCAAACAAAGTATGTGTAGCCATTGCGACCCAGGCTGTCCAGGGGCCGGAGAGAGATTACCCACCGGCCGAGGACGAGGAGAACAACAACAACACATGCCGAGTGACCACGGCATGGACGCACTGACGCTTCCACTAACGCGTGAAAACAAGCATCATCACTTCCTCAGAGTGCTGAAACCCGAATAAGGGTCTGGAAGGGGTAAATGGCGTCACGCGACACAGGCATATTTGAAAAATCGACACTAGACTCTGGACCCCCCCCCCCCCTTCCAGACGCCTCCTGATCCTCAGGCCGTATTGTGCAGCGAGATGAATTTCCTCGACCTGTTCTGCTCTTCCTTAGTGGTAAGCCCATGATCCAACTGGTCTGAAAAAAAGGAAGTGTCAGCGAGATCTCGGCGCTAATTGGTGTTGGAATGAACACCAGGAGACGCAGGCCAGACAAACATGCCGTCCCATAAAAAAAAACGTCTATTTACCGACACATCGAAGGGCCAACAAATACCCCGAGAAACATTTTGTAAATTGGTTTTGAAAACAAATCATTATTTCCCACCTGGATATATCACGACCTGTACAATAATACGTGAACAAGTGGCCAGAGTTGTTTTTCGCTCGTGTACATTATTGTCTTATTGTCATCATAGCATCTCTATATATACAATGTATCATTAGCATTCTTCTTTCGATATTGAGTCATTATTCAACTCCATTGCCTCCATCTGTCCTTCACGTTTGTTTTATTGATGAAAGAACATTTATTATTTTTCGGCAATTTTTAACAGAGGTTACACAAAAAAAGCATCCTGCTTAAATCAACCAATAACTTCCATTGTTACATATGTACCTCCCTCAATGGAGAGCGTTCGGGGCGTGCCGAACCGGAAGACATCCGTCATGGCGACGTTAGTGGAGTGATACCCTAGTGTGCCCTTCGCTGTGAGGCGAGCGTCATGCCAGGAATATCATGGCTGGCTGCGAAACACGTTTTCACACTCTCGGTATCGCTTGGCATAAACAAGCAGCGTCAACAGCCCGAAGGCAGGACTTCACAACGTGGGCGTACTTAGCTAAGTTGGCGTAAACATATACAAAGCAATTGAATCAAAGCGTTTCTCACTTGTATATTGTGCTAGTTACACAAGCGTTTTTACAACGCGTTATTCAACAAGTTGATTTGATATTTTCTGCGATGGTAAAAATATCTGAAAATTTACTCTTCTCTATTCGGTTTGCGGCTTCAATTGTAGGAGGACACTTTCACCAACGTTAAGCAAACGACTGGACGGCTATTAGTCAAGCCAACACCATAACAGCCGTAAAAGAGATCGCAGAAAAACTATAGCTTTTCAATAAAAGCTAAATGTATCTCCTCGGAATATGTGAAAAAAATAAATATACGCTCGCATTTTTTAGGTAGCACCTATCCATATTATAAAATGGTATTATCCCATTTAGGTGGTCATTCACGTCATTAAGTTATTGATAACCACTTGAAATAAATAATTATTCCAACAAAACAAACATTAACCCATTCATTCCCAGTGCCTGCTCATCAGATGTTGCTTTTAATTGGAAACACAGACATAATCACGTGATCATATGGCGAGATCACGCGACATGTCCTGGCTGTGTCGAGTCGAGAAATCTGCGCCTTCACACCGAAGGTAATGTCATTGTTATTATGATACCTCTGGGTGGATGAATGGATGGACAGCATACAACGACCTCCCTGACGTAGATCAGTATAAATGATGGACAGCAATAATCTTACTTTCCATGTAAGCTGTATCCTCTTTATGTATTGGGCTCTCCTCGCGGTTGTCATCCCCCGTCTCTGTTGGTAGTGTCCCAGAGATGGATCCCTGGTATGCTGATACAAGAGGCAGTGACTATTGGTTACCACTGTATATAAGGTGCACCGGCCACTCGTGCTGTCTTGTTTGTATCCAGAAGGGCCAGGAGGCCGTCCATCGAGATTTACAGGAAGCCCCCTCCCCACCCCCCTCACCCGTCCCAACACACTCCCACCCCCACCTCGAGCCCTATACCCTCATCCCATCCCGCTGCTGTTTGTAAACAACCGTTGGACTGTGATAAGCAAGCTATGGTGACACTCCGGCAATGGGGAAGCCTCGTGGCGGAAAAGAACAGAAGAAACATATCGCAGGCAAAACCTGTCAGTCGGTCCTGCGGCTTTATACCGCTGAGATCTAGCCGTCTCAGCCCGGGGGGCCTCCCCGGTGTAGTGGTTAGAGCCCAAGATCGCAGATCAATAGGTCCTGGTATCCTGTCCTGGATCCGGGCACCTTATCTGGGGCATGTTTCATCCGTTCATCGTCCCGGGAGTTCCTTGGCCCAGTTTAGCCCGTTTTGTGTGGACCAAAGCGGCATAAAACACAAATTCATTTCCTTCTCAGGGTGCCCCAGCACGTGCTTCCCTCCCCTCCCCTCCATCCCACCACCAACGACAAAAGATCTCAGCCCTTAGGCACTCCCTGCCATCCGGTACCGTCACAATCACCTCACTCGGCACCTTGACCTCACCCCACCCGGTACCGTCATCCTCACCCCACCCGGCACCCCGACTTCACCCCTTTAAACCCCCCTCGCCCCTCACCGCACCCGGCCTTCACCCCTCTGACTCCCGCCCCGCCTCGCACCCGCACTCCACCCCACCCAGCCACCTGACCCCTTAGACACCCCTCGCCCCGCCCCTCGCCCCCAAACCACCCGGAGGATGCCCTTCCCGCACTGCCGGCGGTGTTCCTTCCACCACCCCTGAAGGCCACGTGCGCCTCCCGCCGCCCAGTGTCACTTCAGACGAGAGTGAGCGGAACACTCTCCAGACCGGATCGGCCGCTGGGGGGCAGCACTACACGTGGTCAGGCCCCTGAAGAACGTCCCACGGACAAAAAGCATTCGGGCGACGGAGAAAATCATGGCACTCGATATGCATCATTTAAACCGACTCCTTTGAATAATTAGGTGAACGTAATTAAGCGCCTTAGGCTTACGAATCCAATGGAAATTCCTCCCATACTTTTAGTGTGAAAAATGTATGGTGATAAAACCGGACGGAATTGAATCCCTTTCAGTCAGTCGCAAAGCGGGGAAATCGCTGGTTGCCTGCAGGCGACTAAATCGAGATAGATATCGAGAAGATATACCCAAATAAGTTTATAAGTATGAAGTTATCGTCGTCCAAAACTGCCCAGTCCCCAGGGTGAAAGTTACGTTAAATGTACATCACACTGTTTGTCGAAACACTTCCCATTATATGTCTCAAGTTGTTCATTCCGACATCCAGAAAACACCAGTTCCCTTCACGATATATCATATGACGAGAAGAAAACATTCACTCTTAAAACAAGGAGTATTCGATCCATAGAGGCATTTTACAGACACCTATATCATCGTAAATCCATTAGAACCAATGCCATATTCCTACCAGTAAAACCGGGTTCCATCCTCAATAAAGTGTGTGTGTGCAGAAACTAAGAATAGCATTCCTGTCAGTATCCAATGATTGCGTTCACAAACATGACTTTAAAACAACAATTTCTACATTTCCTTATACTTCCACTCACGTCTGTACAATTACTGTACAACCCACGCAAAGTCCTTTCATAGAACCCATTGAATTTTTTGGGACGCGGCATAAAAGAAACAGAAAATCCAGGCGACAAGACTCAGCGATGAGAACGCCGATGCCAAGGTTACAAAGGACGCGTTCGTCCGTCCGCCTGCTCGCCTGCATGCCAACGACACTCCCCCCCCCCCTTCCCTCCACCCACCCACATCTCTCGTCCTGAGTCCAAGCCATGCCCACTGCATATTGCATGAAGGCGAACAGAACAACCGCCACTTATGGCATTTCGCGCCAAACGTCTCAGAGTGTCATCTGCCTTTTGCCATAGGCGTCACCGCTTTCTTCGAACAAAGAAAAACGGTCCATGAATAACTCACGTGAGGACAAGACGGTGACTGTGGGCGATAAAAGGGTGGATGGATCCTTCGTGAGTGCGATGTTCTCGCGAGATGAATACGGCAGTCTGACGTTAACAGACATCTTTAGTATTCTAGAGGACTTAACCTAGAGACTTAGTCCGAAGGAAACTGAGACAGCTGCGAGAGGCAATACGTTAGGAGATCTTCAGTGGTTCAGTTCGGTAAGGTTAGATTCGTTCTATCCCTAGCATGTGGTGGACACCTAGCCAGATATATCAAGGGTGACCTGTTAGTCCTCATCATTTAATGAACACCCTCTTTGGTATCATTTGCTCCATCCCTAGTAACAGAATCAATGGTAGCGGAAGGAATGTCAATGCACAAATATGCTCTTGTCGGAATAGGCCAAGAGAAAGGCTGCATATTAATGACGTCAATGCCCGAAACCGCCATTCAATTCCTGGGATTTCAACCACATGCCAGGACAGATATCATCGTGCAAGTTGCAATGCCCGTTTTTATTCGTTCACGAGATAGTAGGGCTGAGTGGAAAGATTGGATGCTATGATACCCGACAGATGGATGGATCTATATTCATGACGCTTCAATCAATTCTGGTCATATCGCGTCAATGGGAGAAGGACTGCAGAGTTGAGCCATGTCCCCGGGGGTAACCCCTACTCTTTACGAAGGAGGACATGGGATCTTTATCCTGCGACCACACAGACATGACAACAGCGGAGCGGGAACCACCGACCCACGTGCCGTTAGGCTCTTAGGTGGCCAGAGCACTCAAGGCGAGCGCTCTAACCCACTGAGCTACCCGGCCGGCCCCTTTTTATATAGGACGTCGTCCCATGCGGCGACGGTGCCTTCGTGGCACAGATGGATGCATTGTCACAGTCTAGATTCTTCACATCTTTTAAGAGGGACAACGACAAGGCTTAATGTTAAATGACTGAACACTCAAATTATTATTACATAAATCCACGCGGTATTTGATAGCAAATAGTCGTAAACAAAACCTCAGCCATACAAAATACACGCAGCGATAGAACTTAGAAGCGCGAGAGCATTCCTAATGGACAGGTACTTGACGAGGTTTACTCGCGGCAACGGGTGGAGCAAATCATTAACAAAACAGCGTAAGCGTCGATTAAGCCATGTGTCTTGAGAAAACATTTCCTGCGGTGACATCCTATGCTGCGTATGATCAAACGCTGGCAATTTTACCACCGTAAAATTGCCAGCGTTGTGGTTTTTCCACTTGCTTTAAACATCAAAGCCACGTGCGGGTTGTGAGGCGTGCTGCCCCTGTGTGGTATTGGCATCACTGGCACGGCAGGTCATGTTCAATGTCTACTGGCCTACACAACTCTCGACTGAAGAGTGTGGAAGTGGGGGGTGCAAAAACCACGCCACTCTCCCGAGCTCGTGGAAGTCCTTTGCGCGCCGAATGAGAAAGGCCAAAAACCGCCTTGGACATGACAGCGAGTGGCGTGGTCGGCGCAGCTGGGGAAGAACGGCGACGTTTTGTATGGCTTCCCGTGGAAATGACGTGTTCAGTTTATTAGAATGCCACGTGTTAAACTGGCCACCCCCGTGCCCCAGGCCACGTGTTAAACTGGCCAACCCCTATGCCCCAGGCCCCGTGCCCCAGGACCGTGCCCCAGGTCCCATGGCCCAGGCCCCGTGCCCCAGGCCCCGTGCCCCAGGCCCCGAGCCCTAGGCCCCGTGCCCCAGGCCCCGTGCCCCAGGCCCTGTACCTCAGGCGAGTGCCCCAGGCCCCGTGTCCCATGCCCCAGGCCCCGTGCCCCAGGCCCCGTGCCCCATGCCCCCAGGCCCCGTGCAGGCTGCTGCATGGAGAGCGTTGAATGGCTGGTTACCGTTAGTAGTGCAAGAAGAATACGATATCAGGCAATAAAATAGCTAAAAAAATTGATGCAAATGCAGTTTCCGATGGCGGTCTGCTTAGAGGAACAAAACGCGCCATCTAGCGAATAAACCGGCTCAGTCCATTCTGGGTTCTTACCCAACTGCTCACATCCCATAAGTAGGCAAAGCTAAAGCAACTTGGTCATAAAAGGCCTACAGCGTGTAATAATAGATCGTTGGACAAAATCATTTTCCACACTGCATTGACCCGACGGTGGAAGTACATCTGAACTAGACGGTAGACGCATCGTATCAACCTCCCCAGGCGCAAGAAGCAGCTCTCCCAACGCTACATCTCCCGCTAGATAGCGCCACTATAGCTGGCGTCCGAGTGCCCCGGGGACCAGCGGACAGATGCCTTGCACCGCGCGTCTCCCCGACCGACCCCAGCGGACAGAGGCCTTGCACCGCGACTTGTGAGGAGCATTGTTGTGTTCCCCGATGGTGACGGTGTACACACTGACTTCGTAAAATGTTGCGGCCAGACCTCTGTATCTTTGACTGTATTCTAATCGTGTTTAAATCAATTTTTAAATCAAGGACCTGTCTACCCACTGCCTCTTCCTCTAATGGCAACCCTTAACCCCATCCTCGGCTCAGAGCCAGATATGGCAAGAACTTACAGGTTCTGACACGTTACTCTCCCCAATTAAACACACAATGGGCCTCGGCGATGATAAAAGACGTCCAAAGCAATCACTGGAGTAATACATCAGAGGAAGAACAAAACCCACAGATATGGCGATAAGTAGGGAGACTGTCTGAGGTAACTTCCGGTTCTATGAGCACCCTATATCTGAACTTCACCGGCTGAAGCCAACGAAAGTGCTTCCTTCCAACGACACGTACGACGCAATTATAATGTTCTTTCTTTTTTATGTATGCCTTTATTACTATTCCGCATCTTTGTTTTATTGTTTCCTTTATCTTTCCCAAGCGCGCTGAGAAATTGAGCAATTAAGCATTCATTCCCGTTCCACGAGCATCAGCAAGTGTTGTTTTTTTATTGTACGTGTTGCGGGCAACTTTAATGATAATCAAAACGAGGTACTATAATTATACCAGAACACAGCGCAATATTCTGATTTATGCATCGGGATGCCTAACAGGGAGAATGTAATCGTGGTTTTTGTTCTTCCCGCTCGGCGAAACGGGCTGGAACTAAAGCTATTAGTGCCAAGTGCACGCGACGCCCTAGGCACGCAGAGCCTTACTGGTTATGAGGGAGATATGTAGTGTTACTGAAGTGTCGTTAATAAAAAACCCACCTTAATACATGTGTCGTATAAAGGTTTAACCAATCACATTTTGCCAAGGAAAGGAAACATACCACGAGCTATGTTAAGATCCCCATATACACCCACGCCACTTTTTTCAATGCACCAGGCAGGATGTTTTTAGCGTGAAGCTTGTGGCATACGATAAGGTTTACATCTTAAACGCAAACTAAATCACCATTCCATACGGTGAACGGTGGAATTGTTACCGTTTTAACTGTTATATACTGGGGTGCACCAGACTTTGGTGCCCCTTTAGCACCGACCCGGCATCAATAGGCCATTAAGGCCCGGCCGGTCCTCGCCAAGATAAAGACGCTCGCTGCGCCGATACCAGCACAGAGCGGAACCAAATAGTGGGACCACCCCGCCATGCAGGGTAAGTAAGACAAGGGCTCTGGCGCATTAAGGCTATTGAGCCGAAGACGTGAAGCGAAGAATTAGCATTTAACGAAGAACGACACATGAAGTATACCCCAGGCAGAGAAGGTTTGCAGTCTTGTTGTAGTTCCGAAAATGTAACGAAATACAAGCTTGACATGTGCAATATTTATGTTGTTCAGACCCCATGGGGTGTAAGTGAAGGGCAACATGTCCACGTCAAGGTCATGTACACATCTCGTTATTTGCCAAAACAATTCCGCATTACGAAAGAAGGCAATATTATCGACACACCTGAACATCAAATAATGTACAAGGATAAATTGCCTCATTGCAATAGACGACTCCCGGTATATGTCTGGCACTAAGCCTGACACGGTAACGCCTTCTAGCAGACGCATCAAGCCCAACTGCCAACAACTTGAGGTCGAATATCTCACGCAAAGCTAATCCCGACACCACGCCCCCTACAGGAGGAAGCCTACAGTCGTATTGCTGATTACACTTTGACGGGGCCAAAAAAGTTCATTCTGTGAGGACCCGATATAACTATTGCCTTCTTGCTCCTGTCGACATCAAAG
This sequence comes from Arenicola marina, assembly GCA_964019135.1. Classification (NCBI taxonomy): domain Eukaryota; kingdom Metazoa; phylum Annelida; class Polychaeta; family Arenicolidae; genus Arenicola; species Arenicola marina. Next base: position 16,031,212 of record OZ025260.1, on the reverse strand, counting down.
GCCACATCGTTCGATTGATGTGGCCAGCGCCGGGGAATAAAAACAATGCTTCCTTGATTAACAGTGACCTGCCACCCTTGATGAGTACAGCACGCAATTGTCTGCGAATCACGAATCACTGCGAATCACCCCGAAGGAAATAGCTTTTTTGTTCACAATAGGAGATGGCCTGTTAATTAATTAAAATTGTAATAATATTTTCTTGATTCGCCTGTTACGTTTTGCACGAAGCATGCGTATGGAGTTGTAGATAGTCAGATACAGTAGCGTATTGCGGATTTACCACAATGCGACCCCAAGACAGATCATATTTGTGAGCTCTCACCAAACAGTTGTTGCAGGCCAATTTTGTGCACGTGAAGATTAAATTGGGCGAATAGACCGGGTTAATGACATAGGGTTGGAGAAATTTGGCCCCTGATGCAAGTACCATGGTGCAGGTTCCCATCCACGACCTGTTGATCTGCCGCTCCTCCTACTTACAAACTGAGCTAGGACCCTACCAAACCCACCTTCCATCTTCTTCTTCTTCAGGAGGAGAATGGCATGAGGCGACATAACGGTATCAACAACAATTCCAACACAGCTACAACAACAACATGGCGGCTGCCTGTGTTATTACAGGACCAATATTGTAGGGGTTATCACGCTGTTCAAATGCATAACATCGTCATATTACGGACAAACCAACACAATCTGCGGGTCATTTGACAACCGGGTTTAACCGACAACAGGTTCTCGGGGACGTCATAAGACCGACATAAACACCCGGCGGGGAGGCGGCCAGCTGAGGGGGTGTGTGGGGGGTGAGGAAGAGGATGGAGAGCGTTCGGTATTGGGCGACGTGGCTCACCATTACACTGTTGGCCGATGAGACGGTGGTATTATAAACCGCACTTGGTTCAGTGTATTCACCCCGCGGACTCGTTGATGCCAAACAAAGTATGTGTAGCCATTGCGACCCAGGCTGTCCAGGGGCCGGAGAGAGATTACCCACCGGCCGAGGACGAGGAGAACAACAACAACACATGCCGAGTGACCACGGCATGGACGCACTGACGCTTCCACTAACGCGTGAAAACAAGCACCATCACTTCCTTAGAGTGCTGAAACCTGAATAGGGGTCTGGAAGGGGTAAATGGCGTCACGCGACACAGGCATATTTGAAAAATCGACACTAGACTCTGGACCTCCCCCCCCCCCTTCCAGACGCCTCCTGATCCTCAGGCCGTATTGTGCAGCGAGATGAATTTCCTCGACCTGTTCTGCTCTTCCTTAGTGGTAAGCCCATGATCCAACTGGTCTGAAAAAAAGGAAGTGTCAGCGAGATCTCGGCGCTATTTGGTGTTGGAATGAACACCAGGAGACGCAGGCCAGACAAACATGCCGTCCTATAAAAAAAACGTCTATTTACCGACACATCGAAGGACCAACAAATACCCAGAGAAACATTTTGTAAATTGGTTTTGAAAACAAATCATTATTTCCCACCTGGATATATCACGACCTGTACAATAATACGTGAACAAGTGGCTAGAGTTGTTTTTCGCTCGTGTACATTATTGTCTTATTGTCATCATAGCATCTCTATATATACAATGTATCATTAGCATTCTTCCTTCGATATTGAGTCATTATTCAACTCCATTGCCTCCATCTGTTCTTCACGTTTGTTTCATTGATGAAAGAACATTTATTATTTTTCGGCAATTTTTAACAGAGGTTACACAAAAAAAAGCATCCTGCTTAAATCAACCAATAACTTGAATTGTTACATATGTACCTCCCTCAATGGAGAGCGTTCGGGGCGTGCCGAACCGGAAGACATCCGTCATGGCGACGTTAGTGGAGTGATACCCTAGTGTGCCCTTCGCTGTGAGGCGAGCGTCATGCCAGGAATATCATGGCTGGCTGCGAAACACGTTTTCACACTCTCGGTATCGCTTGGCATAAACAAGCAGCGTCAACAGCCCGAAGGCAGGACTTCACAACGTGGGCGTACTTAGCTAAGTTGGCGTAAACATATACAAAGCAATTGAATCAAAGCGTTTCTCACTTGTATATTGTGCTAGTTACACAAGCGTTTTTACAACGCGTTATTCAACAAGTTGATTCGATATTTTCTGCGATGGTAAAAATATCTGAAAATTTACTCTTCTCTATTCGGTTTGCGGCTTCAATTGTAGGAGGACACTTTCACCAACGTTAAGCAAACGACTGGACGGCTATTAGTCAAGCCAACACCATAACAGCCGTAAAAGAGATCGCAGAAAAACTATAGCTTTTCAATAAAAGCTAAATGTATCTCCTCGGAATATGTGAAAAAAATAAATATACGCTCGCATTTTTTAGGTAACACCTATCCATATTATAAAATGGTATTATCCCATTTAGGTGGTCATTCACGTCATTAAGTTATTGATAACCACTTGAAATAAATAATTATTCCAACAAAACAAACATTAACCCATTCATTCCCAGTGCCTGCTCATCAGATGTTGCTTTTAATTGGAAACACAGACATAATCACGTGATCATATGGCGAGATCACGCGACATGTCCTGGCTGTGTCGAGTCGAGAAATCTGCGCCTTCATACCGAAGGTCATGTCATTGTTATTATGATACCTTTGGGTGGATGAATGGATGGACAGCATACAACGACCTCCCTGACGTAGATCAGTATAAATGATGGACAGCAATAATCTTACTTTCCATGTAAGCTGTATCCTCTTTATGTATTGGGCTCTCCTCGCGGTTGTCATCCCCCGTCTCTGTTGGTAGTGTCACAGAGATGGATCCCTGGTATGCTGATACAAGAGGCAGTGACTATTTGTTACCACTGTATATAAGGTGCACCGGCCACTCGTGCTGTCTTGTTTGTATCCAGAAGGGCCAGGAGGCCGTCCATCGAGATTTACAGGAAGCCCCCCCCCCACCCGTCCCAACACACTCCTACCCCCACCTCGAGCCCTATACCCTCATCCCATCCCGCTGCTGTTTGTAAACAACCGTTGGATAAGCAAGCTATGGCGACACTCCGGCAACGGGGAGACCTCGTGGCGGAAAAGAACAGAAGAAACATGGCGCAGGCAAAACCTGTCAGTCGGTCCTGCGGCTTTATACCGCTGAGATCTAGCCGTCTCAGCCCGGGGGGCCTCCCCGGTGTAGTGGTTAGAGCCCTAGATGGCAGATCACTAGGTCCTGGTATCCTGTCCTGGATCCGGGCACCTTATCTGGGGCATGTTTCACCCGTTCATCGTCCCGGGAGTTCCTTGGCCCAGTTTAGCCCGTTTTGTGTGGGCAAAAGCGGCATAAAACACAAATTCATTTCCTTCTCAGGGTGCTTCAGCACGTGCTTCCCTCCCCTCCCCTCCATCCCACCACCAATGACAGAAGACCTAACCACTCAAGACACTCCCTGCCATCCGGTACCGTCACCGTCACCGTACCCGGCCTTTACCCCTCAGACTCCCGCCCCGACTCGCACCCCCGTCCCACTTCGTACCTGAACCTCAACCCTCATCTCCCCGCTGTTTCGCATCCCTTAGACTGCCCCACGTTAACACCCGCACCCCACCCCGCACTTTACCCCACCAACCAACCTCACCCCACAGCCCCACCTCAGCCCTCACCCCTTAGACACCCCTCGCTCCGCACCCCCAAACCACCCGGAGGATGCCCTTCCCGCACTGCCGGCAGTATTCCTTCCACCACCCCTGAAGGCCACGTGCGCCTCCCGCCGCCGCGTGTCACTTCAGACGAGAGTGAGCGGAACACTCTCCAGACCGGATCGGCCGCTGGGGGGCAGCACTACACGTGGTCAGGCCCCTGAAGAACGTCCCACGGAGAAAAAGCATTCAGGCGACGGAGAAAATCATGGCACTCGATATGCATCATTTAAACCGACTCCTTTGAATAATTAGGTGAACGTAATTAAGCGCCTTAGGCTTACGAATCCAATGGGAATTTCTCCCATACCTTTAGTGTGAAAAATGTATGGTGATAAAACTGGACGGAATTGAATCACTTTCAGTCAGTCGCAAAGCGGGGAAATCGCTGGTTGGCTGCAGGCGACTCAAATAAACTCCGACCCTTGTCAATGGACAATTATTGACAAAAAGTTCCCTAACGAATGGTATTCCAATCGACATGCAACATGTTATCCAATGACCATTGATCAAGGGTGTCAATAGATATCGAGAAGATATACACAAATAAGTTGATAAGTATAAAGTTATCGTTGTCCAAAACTGCCCAGTCCCCAGGGTGAAAGTTACGTTGAATGTACATCACATTGTCTGTTGAAACTTCCCATTATATTTCTCATTTTTTTCATTCCGACATCCAGAAAACAGCAGTTCCCTTCACGATTTATCATATAACGAGAAGAAAACCTCCACTCTTAAAATAAGGAGTATTCGATCCATAGAGGCATTTTACAGACACCTATATTATCGTAAATCCATTAGAACCAATGCCATATTCCTACCAGTAAAACCGGGTTCCATGCTCAATAAAGTGTGTGTGTGCAGAAACTAAGAATAGCATTCCTGTCAGTATCCAATGATTGCGTTGAAAAACAGGAATTTAAAACAATAATTTGTACATTTCCTTTTACCTCCACTCACGTCTGTACAATTACTGTACAACCCACGCAATGCCTTTCATAGAACCCATTGATTTTTTTGAGACGCGGCATAAAAGGAACAGAAAATATAGGCGACAAGACTCAGCGATGAGAACACCGATGCCAAGGTTACAAAGGACGCGTTCGTCCGTCCGCCTGCTCGCCTGCATGCCAACGACACTCCCCCACCCCCCCCCCCCCCCCCCTTCCCTCCACCCACCCACATCTCTCGTCCTGAGTCCAAGCCATGCCCACTGCATATTGCATGAAGGCGAACAGAACAGCCGCCATGTATGGCATTTCGCGCCAAACGTTTCAGAGTGTCATCTGCCTTTTGCCATAGGCGTCACCGCTTTCTTCGAACAAAGAAAAACGGTCCATGAATAACTCACGTGAGGACAAGACGGTGACTGTGGGCCATAAAAGGGTGGATGGATCCTTCGTGAGTGCGATGTTCTCGCGAGATGAATACGGCAGTCTGACGTTAACAGACATCTTTACTATTCTAGAGGACTTAACCTAGAGACTTAGGCCGAAGGAAACTGAGACAGCTGCGAGAGGCAATACGTTAGGAGATCTTCAGTGGTTCAGTTCGGTAAGGTGAGATTCGTTCTATCCCTAGCATGTGGTGGACACCTAGCCAGATATATCAAGGGTGACCTGTTAGTCCTCATCATTTAATGAACACCCTCTTTGGTATCATTTGTTCCATCCCTAGTAACAGAATCAATGGTAGCGGAAGGAATGTCAATGCACAAATATGCTCTTGTCGGAATAGGCCAAGAGAAAGGCTGCATATTAATGATACCAATGCCCGAAATCGCCATTCAATTCCTGGGATTTCAACCACATGCCAGGACAGATATCATCGTGCAAGTTGCAATGCCCGTTTTTATTCGTTCACGAGATAGTAGGGCTGAGTGGAAAGATTGGATGCTATGATACCCGACAGATGGATGGATCTATATTCATGACGCTTCAATCAATTCTGGTCATATCGCGTCAATGGGAGAAGGACTGCAGAGTTGAGCCATGTCCCCGGGGGTAACCCCTACTCTTTACGAAGGAAGACATGGGATCTTTATCCTGCGACCACACAGACATGACAACAGCGGAGCGGGAACCACCGACCCACATGCCGTTAGGCTCTCAGGTGGCCAGAGCACTCAAGGCGAGCGATCTAACCCACTGAGCTACCCGGCCGGCCCCTTTTTATATAGGACGTCGTCCCATGCGGCGACGGTGCCTTCGTGGCACAGATGGATGCATTGTCACAGTCTAGATTCTTCACATCTTTTAATAGGGACAACGACAAGGCTTAATGTTAAATGACTGAACACTCAAGTTATTATTACATAAATCCACGCGGTATTTGATAGCAAATAGTCGTAAACAAAACCTCAGCCATACAAAATACACGCAGTGATAGAACTTAGAAGCGCGAGAGCATTCCTAATGGACAGGTACTTGACGAGGTTTACTCGCGGCAACGGGTGGAGCAAATAATTAACAAAACAGCGTAAGCGTCGATTAAGCCATGTGTCTTGAGAAAACATTTCCTGCGGTGACATCCTATGCTGCGTATGATCAAACGCTGGCAATTTTACCACCGTAAAATTGCCAGCGTTGTGGTTTTTCCACTTGCTTTAAACATCAAAGCCACGTGCGGGTTGTGAGGCGTGCTGCCCCTGTGTGGTATTGGCATCACTGGCACGGCAGGTCATGTTCAATGTCTACTGGCCTACACAACTCTCGACTGAAGAGTGTGGGGGTGGGGGGTGCAAAAACCACGCCACTCTCCCGAGATCGTGGAAGTCCTTTGCGCGCCGAATGAGAAAGGCCAAAAACCGCCTTGGACATGACAGCGAGTGGCGTGGTCGGCGCAGCTGGGGAAGAACGGCGACGTTTTGTATGGCTTCCCGTGGAAATGACGTGTTCAGTTTATTAGAATGCCACGTGTTAAACTGGCCACCCCCGTGCCCCAGGCCACGTGTTAAACTGGCCAACCCCTATGCCCCAGGCCCCGTGCCCCAGGCCCCGTGCCCCAGGACCGTGCCCCAGGTCCCATGGCCCAGGCCCCGTGCCCCAGGCCCCGTGCCCCAGGCCCCGAGCCCCAGGCCCAAGGCCCCGTGCCCCAGGCCCTGTACCTCAGGCGAGTGCCCCAGGCCCCGTGTCCCATGCCCCAGGCCCCGTGCCCCAGGCCCCGTGCCCCATGCCCCCAGGCCCCGTGCAGGCTGCTGCATGGAGAGCGTTGAATGGCTGGTTACCGTTAGTAGTGCAAGAAGAATACGATATCAGGCAATAAAATAGCTAAAAAAATTGATGCAAATGCAGTTTCCGATGGCGGTCTGCTTAGAGGAACAAAACGCGCCATCTAGCGAATAAACCGGCTCAGTCCATTCTGGGTTCTTACCCAACTGCTCACATCCCATAAGTAGGCAAAGCTGAAGCAACTTGGTCATAAAAGGCCTACGGCGTGTAATAATAGATCGTTGGACAAAATCATTTTCCACACTGCATTGACCCGACGGTGGAAGTACATCTGAACTAGACGGTAGACGCATCGTATCAACCTCCCCAGGCGCAAGAAGCAGCTCTCCCAACGCTACATCTCCCGCTAGATAGCGCCACTATAGCTGGCGTCCGAGTGCCCCGGGGACCAGCGGACAGATGCCTTGCACCGCGCGTCTCCCCGACCGACCCCAGCGGACAGAGGCCTTGCACCGCGCGTCTCCCCGACCAACCGCAGAGGGGTCTTGACGCGTCAACAAAGACACACAACTTAACACGTCCATAGATATAAAAGCCAGAGGCCGTGTTGTGATTAACGGTTGAGTGGGTGAGGGAGGGAGGGAGGGGGGGGGGAGGGTTATTTCACGGACGAAGGCAGTGAATCTGCAGTTGGCTGGCCACGCCCACCTTTTCGAGTTCATGAAAGACTCAAGGTAGGCATTTCCTCTTGCGCCCAAGGCCTATTCAATATGAACCGTATTTATATTTTCTTACGTTGTCTGCATGTGCACGACTTGTGAGGAGCACTGTTGTGTTCCCCGATGGAGACGGTGTACACACTGACTTCGTAAAATGTTGCGGTCAGACCTCTGTATCTTTGACCGTATTCCAATCGTGTTTAAATCAATTTTTAAATCAAGGACCTGTCTTCCCACTGCCTCTTCCTCTAATGGCAACCCTTAACCCCATCCTCGGCTCAGAGCCAGATATGGCAATAACTTACAGGTTCTGACACGTTACTCTCCCCAATTAAACACACAATGGGCCTCGGCGATGATAAAAGACGTCCAAAGCAATCACTGGAGTAATACACCAGAGGAGGAACAAAACCCACAGATATGGCGATAAGTAGGGAGACTGTCTGAGGTAACTTCCGGTTCTATGAGCAACTTATATCTGACCTTCACCGGCTGAAGCCAACGGAAGCGCTTCCTTCCAACGACACGTACGACGCAATTATAATGTTCTTTCTTTTTTATGTATGCCTTTATTACTATTCCGCATCTTTGTTTTATTGTTGCCTTTATCTTTCCCAAGCGTGCTGAGAAATTGAGCAATTAAGCATTCATTCCCGTTCCACGAGCATCAGCAAGTGTCGTTTTTTTATTGTACGTGTTGCGGGCAACTTTAATGATAATCAAAACGAGGTACTATAATTATACCAGAACACAGCGCAATATTCTGATTTATGCATCGGGATGCCTAACAGGGAGAATGTAATCGTGGTTGTTGTTCTTCCCGCTCGACGAAGCGGGCTGGAACTAAAGCTATTAGTGCCAAGTGCACGCGACGCCCTAGGCACGCAGAGCCTTACTGGTTATGAGGGAGATATGTAGTGTTACTGAAGTGTCGTTAATAAAAAACCCACCTTAATACATGTGTCGTATAAAGGTTTAACCAATCACATTTTGCCAAGGAAAGGAAACATACCACGAGCTATGTTAAGATCCCCATATACACCCACGCCATATTTTTCAATGCACCAGGCAGGATGTTTTTAGCGTGAAGCTTGTGGCATACGATAAGGTTTACATCTTAAACGCAAACTAAATCACCATCCCATACGGTGAACGGTGGAATTGTTACCGTTTTAACTATTATATACTGGGGTGCACCAGACTTTGGTGCCCCTTTAGCACCGACCCGGCATCAATAGGCCATTAAGGCCCGGCAGGTCCTCGCCAAGATAAAGACGCTCGCTGCGCCGATACCAGCACAGAGCGGAACCAAATAGTGGGACCACCCCGCCATGCAGGGTAAGTAATACAAGGGCTCTGGCGCATTAAGGCTATTGAGCCGAAGACGTGAAGCGAAGAATTAGCATTTAACGAAGAACGACACATGAAGTATACCCCAGGCAGAGAAGGTTTGCAGTCTTGATGTAGTTCCGAAAATGTAACGAAATACAAGCTTGACATGTGCAATATTGATGTTGTTCAGACCCCATGGGGTGTAAGTGAAGGGCAACATGTCCACGTCAAGGTCATGTACACATCTCGTTATTTGCCAAAACAATTCTGCATTACGAAAGAAGGCAATAGTATCGACACACCTGAACATCAAATAATGTACAAGGATAAATTGCCTCATTGCAATAGACGACTCCCGGTATATGTCTGGCACTAAGCCTGACACGGTAACGCCTTCTAGCAGACGCATCAAGCCCAACTGCCAACAACTTGAGGTCGAATATCTCACGCAAAGCTAATCCCGACACCACGCCCCCTACAGGAGGAAGCCTACAGTCGTATTGCTGATTACACTTTGACAGGGCCAAAAAAGTTGATTCTGTGAGGACCCGATATAACTATTGCCTTCTTGCTCCTGTCGACATCAAAGGCCACATCGTTCGATTGATGTGGCCAGCGCCGGGGAATAAAAACAATGCTTCCTTGATTAACAGTGACCTGCCACCCTTGATGAGTACATCACGCAATTGTCTGCGAATCACGAATCACTGCGAATCACCCCGAAGGAAATAGCTTTTTTGTTCACAATAGGAGATGGCCTGTTAATTAATTAAAATTGTAATAATATTTTCTTGATTCGCCTGTTACGTTTTGCACGAAGCATGCGTATGGAGTTGTAGATAGTCAGATACAGTAGCGTATTGCAGATTTACCACAATGCGACCCCAAGACAGATCATATTTGTGAGCTCTCACCAAACACTTGTTGTTGCTGCAGGCCAATTTTGTGCACGTGAAGATTAAATTGGGCGAATAGACCGGGTTAATGACATAGGGTTGGAGAAATTTGGCCCCTGATGCAAGTACCATGGTGCAGGTTCCCATCCACGACCTGTTGATCTGCCGCTCCTCCTACTTACAAACTGAGCTAGGACCCTACCAAACCCACCTTCCATCTTCTTCTTCTTCAGGAGGAGAAGGGCATGAGGCGACATAACGGTATCCACAACAATTCCAACACAGCTACAACAACAACATGGCGGCTGCCTGTGTTATTACAGGACCAATATTGCAGGGGTTATCACGCTGTTCAAATGCATAACATCGTCATATTACGAACAAACCAACTCCAGCGGGTCATTTGACAACCGGGTTTAACCGACAACAGGTTCTCGGGGACGTCATAAGACCAACATAAACACCCGGCGGGGAGGCGGCCAGCTGAGGGGGTGTGTGGGGGGTGAGGGAGAGGATGGAGAGCGTTCGGTATTGGGCGACGTGGCTCACCATTACACTGTTGGCCGATGAGACGGTGGTATTATAAACCGCACTTGGTTCAGTGTATTCACCCCGCGGACTCGTTGATGCCAAACAAAGTATGTGTAGCCATTGCGACCCAGGCTGTCCAGGGGCCGGAGAGAGATTACCCACCGGCCGAGGACGAGGAGAACAACAACAACACATGCCGAGTGACCACGGCATGGACGCACTGACGCTTCCACTAACGCGTGAAAACAAGCACCATCACTTCCTTAGAGTGCTGAAACCTGAATAGGGGTCTGGAAGGGGTAAATGGCGTCACGCGACACAGGCATATTTGAAAAATCGACACTAGACTCTGGACCCGCCCCCCTTCCAGACGCCTCCTGATCCTCAGGCCGTATTGTGCAGCGAGATGAATTTCCTCGACCTGTTCTGCTCTTCCTTAGTGGTAAGCCCATGATCCAACTGGTTTGAAAAAAAGGAAGTGTCAGCGAGATCTCGGCGCTAATTGGTGTTGGAATGAACACCAGGAGACGCAGGCCAGACAAACATGCCGTCCTATAAAAAAAAACGTCTATTTACCGACACATCGAAGGGTCAACAAATACCCCGAGAAACATTTTGTAAATTGGTTTTGAAAACAAATCATTATTTCCCACCTGGATATATCACGACCTGTACAATAATACGTGAACAAGTGGCCAGAGTTGTTTTTCGCTCGTGTACATTATTGTCTTATTGTCATCATAGCATCTCTATATATACAATGTATCATTAGCATTCTTATTTCGATATTGAGTCATTATTCAACTCCATTGCCTCCATCTGTCCTTCACGTTTGTTTTATTGATGAAAGAACATTTATTATTTTTCGGCAATTTTTAACAGAGGTTACACAAAAAAAGCATCCTGCTTAAATCAACCAATAACTTCCATTGTTACATATGTACCTCCCTCAATGGAGAGCGTTCGGGGCGTGCCGAACCGGAAGACATCCGTCATGGCGACGTTAGTGGAGTGATACCCTAGTGTGCCCTTCGCTGTGAGGCGAGCGTCATGCCAGGAATATCATGGCTGGCTGCGAAACACGTTTTCACACTCTCGGTATCGCTTGGCATAAACAAGCAGCGTCAACAGCCCGAAGGCAGGACTTCACAACGTGGGCGTACTTAGCTAAGTTGGCGTAAACATATACAAAGCAATTGAATCAAAGCGTTTCTCACTTGTATATTGTGCTAGTTACACAAGCGTTTTTACAACGCGTTATTCAACAAGTTGATTTGATATTTTCTGCGATGGTAAAAATATCTGAAAATTTACTCTTCTCTATTCGGTTTGCGGCTTCAATTGTAGGAGGACACTTTCACCAACGTTAAGCAAACGACAGGACGGCTATTAGTCAAGCCAACACCATAACAGCCGTAAAAGAGATCGCAGAAAAACTATAGCTTTTCAATAAAAGCTAAATGTATCTCCTCGGAATATGTGAAAAAAATAAATATACGCTCGCATTTTTTAGGTAGCATCTATCCATATTATAAAATGGTATTATCCCATTTAGGTGGTCATTCACGTCATTAAGTTATTGATAACCACTTGAAATAAATAATTATTCCAACAAAACAAACATTAACCCATTCATTCCCAGTGCCTGCTCATCAGATGTTGCTCTTAATGGAAACACAGACATAATCACGTGATCATATGGCGAGATCACGCGACATGTCCTAGCTGTGTCGAGTCGAGAAATCTGCGCCTTCATACCGAAGGTAATGTCATTGTTATTATGATACCTCTGGGTGGATGAATGGATGGACAGCATACAACGACCTCCCTGACGTAGATCATTATAAATGATGGACAGCAATAATCTTACTTTCCATGTAAGCTGTATCCTCTTTATGTATTGGGCTCTCCTCGCGGTTTTCATCCCCCGTCTCTGTTGGTAGTGTCCCAGAGATGGATCCCTGGTATGCTGATACAAGAGGCAGTGACTATTTGTTACCACTGTATATAAGGTGCACCGGCCACTCGTGCTGTCTTGTTTGAATCCAGAAGGGCCAGGAGGCCGTCCATCGAGATTTACAGGAAGCACCCCCCCCCCACCCGTCCCAACACACTCCCCCCCCCCCACCTCGAGCCCTATGCCCTCACCCCATCCCGCTGCTGTTTGTAAACAACCGTTGGACTGTGATAAGCAAGCTATGGCGACACTCCGGCAATGGGGAAGCCTCGTGGCGGAAAAGAACAGAAGACACATGGCGCAGGCAAAACCTGTCAGTCGGTCCTGCGGCTTTATACCGCTGAGCTTTAGCCGTCTCAGCCCGGGGGGCCTCCCCGGTGTAGTGGTTAGAGCCCTAGATGGCAGATCACTAGGTCCTGGTATCCTGTCCTGGATCCGGGCACCTTATCTGGGGCATGTTTCACCCGTTCATCGTCCCGGGAGTTCCTTGGCCCAGTTTAGCCCGTTTTGTGTGGACAAAAGCGGCATAAAAACACAAATTCATTTCCTTCCATTTCATTTCCTTCTCAGGGTGCTTCAGCACGTGCTTCCCTCCCCTCCCCTCCATCCCACCACCAATGACAGAAGACTTAACCACTCAAGACACTCCCTGCCATCCGGTACCGTCACCGTCACCGTACCCGTCCTTTACCCCTCAGACTCCCGCCCCGACTCGCACCCCCGTCCCACTTCGTACCTGAACCTCAACCCTCATCTCCCCGCTGTTTCGCATCCCTTAGACTGCCCCACGTTAACACCCGCACCCCACCCCGCACTCCACCCCACCAACCAACCTCGCCCCACAGCCCCACCTCACCCCTCACCCCTTAGACACCCCTCGCTCCGCACCCCCAAACCACCCGGAGGATGCCCTTCCCGCACTGCCGGCGGTATTCCTTCCATCACCCCTGAAGGCCACGTGCGCCTGCCGCCGCCGCGTGTCACTTCAGACGAGAGTGGGCGGAACACTCTCCAGACCGGATCGCCCGCTGGGGGGCAGCACTACACGTGGTCAGGCCCCTGAAGAACGTCCCACGGAGAAAAAGCATTCAGGCGACGGAGGTAATCATGGCACTCGATATGCATCATTTAAACCGACTCCTTTGAATAATTAGGTGAACGTAATTAAGCGCCTTAGGCTTACGAATCCAATGGGAATTTCTCCCATACCTTTAGTGTGAAAAATGTATGGTGATAAAACTGGACGGAATTGAATCACTTTCAGTCAGTCGCAAAGCGGGGAAATCGCTGGTTGGCTGCAGGCGACTCAAATAAACTCCGACCCTTGTCAATGGACAATTATTGACAAAAAGTTCCCTAACGAATGGTATTCCAATCGACATGCAACATGTTATCCAATGACCATTGATCAAGGGTGTCAATAGATATCGAGAAGATATACACAAATAAGTTGATAAGTATAAAGTTATCGTTGTCCAAAACTGCCCAGTCCCCAGGGTGAAAGTTACGTTGAATGCACATCACACTGTTTGTTGAAACTTCCCATTATATTTCTCAATTTTTTCATTCCGACATCCAGAAAACAGCAGTTCCCTTCACGATTTATCATATAACGAGAAGAAAACCTCCACTCTTAAAATAAGGAGTATTCGATCCATAGAGGCATTTTACAGACACCTATGTTATCGTAAATCCATTAGAACCAATGCCATATTCCTACCAGTAAAACCGGGTTCCATGCTCAATAAAGTGTGTGTGTGCAGAAACTAAGAATAGCATTCCTGTCAGTATCCAATGATTGCGTTGAAAAACATGAATTTAAAACAATAATTTGTACATTTCCTTTCACCTCCACTCACGTCTGTACAATTACTGTACAACCCACGCAATGCCTTTCATAGAACCCAATGATTTTTTTGAGACGCGGCATAAAAGGAACAGAAAATATAGGCGACAAGACTCAGCGATGAGAACACCGATGCCAAGGTTACAAAAGGACGCGTTCATCCGTCCGCCTGCATGCCTGCATGCCAACGACCCCCCCCCCCCCGCCCCTCTCCCCTCCACCCACCCACATCTCTCGTCCTGAGTCCAAGCCATGCCCACTGCATATTGCATGAAGGCGAACAGAACAACCGCCACTTATGGCATTTCGCGCCAAACGTCTCAGTGTCATCTGCCTTTTGCCATAGGCGTCACCGCTTTCTTCGAACAAAGAAAAACGGTCCATGAATAACTCACGTGAGGACAAGACGGTGACTGTGGGCGATAAAAGGGTGGATGGATCCTTCGTGAGTGCGATGTTCTCGCGAGATGAATACGGCAGTCTGACGTTAACAGACATCTTTAGTATTCTAGAGGACTTAACCTAGAGACTTAGGCCGAAGGAAACTGAGACAGCTGCGAGAGGCAATACGTTAGGAGATCTTCAGTGGTTCAGTTCGGTAAGGTTAGATTCGTTCTATCCCTAGCATGTGGTGGACACCTAGCCAAATATATCAAGGGTGACCTGTTAGTCCTCATCATTTAATGAACACCCTATTTGGTATCATTTGCTCCATCCCTAGTAACAGAATCAATGATAGCGGAAGGAATGTAAATGCACAACTATGCTCTTGTCGGAATAGGCCAGGAGAAAGGCTGCATATTAATGACACCAATGCCCGAAACCGCCATTCAATTCCTGGGATTTCAACCACATGCCAGGACAGATATCATCGTGCAAATTGCAATGCCCGTTTTTATTCGTTCACGAGATAGTAGGGCTGAGTGGAAAGATTGGATGCTATGATACCCGACAGATGGATGGATCTATATTCATGACGCTTCAATCAATTCTGGTCATATCGCGTCAATGGGAGAAGGACTGCAGAGTTGAGCCATGTCCCCGGGGGTAACCCCTACTCTTTACGAAGGAGGACATGGGATCTTTATCCTGCGACCACACAGACATGACAACAGCGGAGCGGGAACCACCGACCCACGTGCCGTTAGGCTCTCAGGTGGCCAGAGCACTCAAGACGAGCGCTCTAACCCACTGAGCTACCCGGCCGGCCCCTTTTTATATAGGACGTCGTCCCATGCGGCGACGGTGCCTTCGTGGCACAGATGGATGCATTGTCACAGTCTAGATTCTTCACATCTTCCAACAGGGACAACGACAAGGCTTAATGTTAAATGACTGAACACAGAAATTATTATTACATAAATCCACGCGGTATTTGATAGCAAATAGTCGTAAACAAAACCTCAGCCATACAAAATACACGCAGTGATAGAACTTAGAAGCGCGAGAGCATTCCTAATGGACAGGTACTTGACGAGGTTTACTCGCGGCAACGGGTGGAGCAAATAATTAACAAAACAGCGTAAGCGTCAATTAAGCCATGTGTCTTGAGAAAACATTTCCTGCGGTGACATCCTATGCTGCGTATGATCAAACGCTGGCAATTTTACCACCGTAAAATTGCCAGCGTTGTGGTTTTTCCACTTGCTTTAAACATCAAAGCCACGTGCGGGTTGTGAGGCGTGGTGCCCCTGTGTGGCATTGGCATCACTGGCACGGCAGGTCATGTTCAATGTCTACTGGCCTACACAACTCTCGACTGAAGAGTGTGGAAGTGGGGGGTGCAAAAACCACGCCACTCTCCCGAGATCGTGGAAGTCCTTTGCGCGCCGAATGAGAAAGGCCAAAAACCGCCTTGGACATGACAGCGAGTGGCGTGGTCGGCGCAGCTGGGGAAGAACGGCGACGTTTTGTATGGCTTCCCGTGGAAATGACGTGTTCAGTTTATTAGAATGCCACGTGTTAAACTGGCCACCCCCGTGCCCCAGGCCACGTGTTAAACTGGCCAACCCCTATGCCCCAGGCCCCGTGCCCCAGGACCGTGCCCCAGGTCCCATGGCCCAGGCCCCGTGCCCCAGGCCCCGTGCCCCGAGCCCCAGGCCCAAGGCCCCGTGCCCCGTGCCCCAGGCCCCGTGCCCCAGGCCCTGTACCTCAGGCGAGTGCCCCAGGCCCCGTGTCCCATGCCCCAGGCCCCGTGCCCCATGCCCCCAGGCCCCGTGCAGGCTGCTGCATGGAGAGCGTTGAATGGCTGGTTACCGTTAGTAGTGCAAGAAGAATACGATATCAGGCAATAAAATAGCTAAAAAAATTGATGCAAATGCAGTTTCCGATGGCGGTCTGCTTGGAGGAACAAAACGCGCCATCTAGCGAATAAACCGGCTCAGTCCATTCTGGGTTCTTACCCAACTGCTCACATCCCATAAGTAGGCAAAGCTGAAGCAACTTGGTCATAAAAGGCCTACGGCCTGTAATAATAGATCGTTGGACAAAATCATTTTCCACACTGCATTGACCCGACGGTGGAAGTACATCTGAACTAGACGGTAGACGCATCGTATCAACCTCCCCAGGCGCAAGAAGCAGCTCTCCCAACGCTACATCTCCCGCTAGATAGCGCCACTATAGCTGGCGTCCGAGTGCCCCGGGGACCAGCGGACAGATGCCTTGCACCGCGCGTCTCCCCGACCGACCCCAGAGGGGTCTTGACATGTCAACAAAGACACAAAACTTAACACGTTCATAGATATAAAAGCCAGAGGCCGTGTTGTGATTAACGGTTGAGTGGGTGAGGGAGGGAGGGAGGGGGGGGGGGGTTATTTCACGGACGAAGGCAGTAAACCTGCAGTTGGCTGGCCACGCCCACCTTTTCGAGTTCATGAAAGACCCAAGGTAGGCATTTCCTCTTGCGCCCAAGGCCTATTCAATATGAACCCTATTTATATTTTCTTACGTTGTCTGCATGTGCACGACTTGTGAGGAGCATTGTTGTGTTCCCCGATGGTGACGGTGTACACACTGACTTCGTAAAATGTTGCGGTCAGACCTCTGTATCTTTGACTGTATTCCAATCGTGTTTAAATCAATTTTTAAATCAAGGACCTGTCTTCCCACTGCCTCTTCCTCTAATGGCAACCCTTAACCCAATCCTCGGCTCAGAGCCAGATATGGCAATAACTTACAGGTTCTGACACGTTACTCTCCCCAATTAAACACACAATGGGCCTCGGCGATGATAAAAGACGTCCAAAGCAATCACTGGAGTAATACATCAGAGGAGGAACAAAACACACAGATATGGCGATAAGTAGGGAGACTGTCTGAGGTAACTTCCGGTTCTATGAGCACCCTATATCTGAACTTCACCGGCTGAAGCCAACGAAAGTGCTTCCTTCCAACGACACGTACGACGCAATTATAATGTTCTTCCATTTTCATGTATGCCTTTATTACTATTCCGCATCTTTGTTTTATTGTTGCCTTTATCTTTCCCAAGCGCGCTGAGAAATTGAGCAATTAAGCATTCATTCCCGTTCCACGAGCATCAGCAAGTGTTGTTTTTTTATTGTACGTGTTGCGGGCAACTTTAATGATAATCAAAACGAGGTACTATAATTATACCAGAACACAGCGCAATATTCTGATTTATGCATCGGGATGCCTGACAGGGAGAATGTAATCGTGGTTTTTGTTCTTCCCGCTCGACGAAGCGGGCTGGAACTAAAGCTATTAGTGCCAAGTGCACGCGACGCCCTAGGCATGCAGAGCCTTACTGGTTATGAGGGAGATATGTAGTGTTACTGAAGTGTCGTTAATAAAAACCCCACCTTAATCCATGTGTCGTATAAAGGTTTAACCAATCACATTTTGCCAAGGAAAGGAAACATACCACGAGCTATGTTAAGATCCCCATATACACCCACGCCACTTTTTTCAATGCACCAGGCAGGATGTTTTTAGCGTGAAGCTTGTGGCATACGATAAGGTTTACATCTTAAACGCAAACTAAATCACCATCCCATACGGTGAACGGTGGAATTGTTACCGTTTTAACTGTTATATACTGGGGTGCACCAGACTTTGGTGCCCCTTTAGCACCGACCCGGCATCAATAGGCCATTAAGGCCCGGCCGGTCCTCGCCAAGATAAAGACGCTCGCTGCGCCGATACCAGCACAGAGCGGAACCAAATAGTGGGACCACCCCGCCATGCAGGGTAAGTAATACAAGGGCTCTGGCGCATTAAGGCTATTGAGCCGAAGACGTGAAGCGAAGAATTAGCATTTAACGAAGAACCGACACATGAAGTATACCCCAGGCAGAGAAGGTTTGCAGTCTTGTTGTAGTTCCGAAAATGTAACGAAATACAAGCTTGACATTTGCAATATTGATGTTGTTCAGACCCCATGGGGTGTAAGTGAAGGGCAACATGTCCACGTCAAGGTCATGTACACATCTCGTTATTTGCCAAAACAATTCTGCATTACGAAAGAAGGCAATAGTATCGACACACCTGAACATCAAATAATGTACAAGGATAAATTGCCTCATTGCAATAGACGACTCCCGGTATATGTCTGGCACTAAGCCTGACACGGTAACGCCTTCTAGCAGACGCATCAAGCCCAACTGCCAACAACTTGAGGTCGAATATCTCACGCAAAGCTAATCCCGACACCACGCCCCCTACAGGAGGAAGCCTACAGTCGTATTGCTGATTACACTTTGACAGGGCCAAAAAAGTTCATTCTGTGAGGACCCGATATAACTACTGCCTTCTTGCTCCTGTCGACATCAAAGGCCACATCGTTCGATTGATGTGGCCACCGCCGGGGAATAAAAACAATGCTTCCTTGATTAACAGTGACCTGCCACCCTTGATGAGTACAGCACGCAATTGTCTGCGAATCACGAATCACTGCGAATCACCCCGAAGGAAATAGCTTTTTTGTTCACAATAGGAGATGGCCTGTTAATTAATTAAAATTGTAATAATATTTTCTTGATTCGCCTGTTACGTTTTGCACGAAGCATGCGTATGGAGTTGTAGATAGTCAGATACAGTAGCGTATTGCAGATTTACCACAATGCGACCCCAAGACAGATCATATTTGTGAGCTCTCACCAAACACTTGTTGTTGCTGCAGGCCAATTTTGTGCACGTGAAGATTAAATTGGGCGAATAGACCGGGTTAATGACATAGGGTTGGAGAAATTTGGCCCCTGATGCAAGTACCATGGTGCAGGTTCCCATCCACGACCTGTTGATCTGCCGCTCCTCCTACTTACAAACTGAGCTAGGACCCTACCAAACCCACCTTCCATCTTCTTCTTCTTCAGGAGGAGAATGGCATGAGGCGACATAACGGTATCAACAACAATTCCAACACAGCTACAACAACAACATGGCGGCTGCCTGTGTTATTACAGGACCAATATTGTAGGGGTTATCACGCTGTTCAAATGCATAACATCGTCATATTACGGACAAACCAACACAATCTGCGGGTCATTTGACAACCGGGTTTAACCGACAACAGGTTCTCGGGGACGTCATAAGACCGACATAAACACCCGGCGGGGAGGCGGCCAGCTGAGGGGGTGTGTGGGGGGTGAGGGAGAGGATGGAGAGCGTTCGGTATTGGGCGACGTGGCTCACCATTACATTGTTGGCCGATGAGACGGTGGTATTATAAACCGCACTTGGTTCAGTGTATTCACCCCGCGGACTCGTTGATGCCAAACAAAGTATGTGTAGCCATTGCGACCCAGGCTGTCCCGGGGCCGGAGAGAGATTACCCACCGGCCGAGGACGAGGAGAACAACAACAACACATGCCGAGTGACCACGGCATGGACGCACTGACGCTTCCACTAACGCGTGAAAACAAGCACCATCACTTCCTTAGAGTGCTGAAACCTGAATAGGGGTCTGGAAGGGGTAAATGGCGTCACGCGACACAGGCATATTTGAAAAATCGACACTAGACTCTGGACCCCCCCCCCTTCCAGACGCCTCCTGATCCTCAGGCCGTATTGTGCAGCGAGATGAATTTCCTCGACCTGTTCTGCTCTTCCTTAGTGGTAAGCCCATGATCCAACTGGTCAGAAAAAAAGGAAGTGTCAGCGAGATCTCGGCGCTAATTGGTGTTGGAATGAACACCAGGAGACGCAGGCCAGACAAACATGCCGTCCTATAAAAAAAAACGTCTATTTACCGACACATCGAAGGGCCAACAAATACCCCGAGAAACATTTTGTAAATTGGTTTTGAAAACAAATCATTATTTCCCACCTGGATATATCACGACCTGTACAATAATACGTGAACAAGTGGCCAGAGTTGTTTTTCGCTCGTGTACATTATTGTCTTATTGTCATCATAGCATCTCTATATATACAATGTATCATTAGCATTCTTCTTTCGATATTGAGTCATTATTCAACTCCATTGCCTCCATCTGTCCTTCACGTTTGTTTTATTGATGAAAGAACATTTATTATTTTTCGGCAATTTTTAACAGAGGTTACACAAAAAAAGCATCCTGCTTAAATCAACCAATAACTTCCATTGTTACATATGTACCTCCCTCAATGGAGAGCGTTCGGGGCGTGCCGAACCGGAAGACATCCGTCATGGCGACGTTAGTGGAGTGATACCCTAGTGTGCCCTTCGCTGTGAGGCGAGCGTCATGCCAGGAATATCATGGCTGGCTGCGAAACACGTTTTCACACTCTCGGTATCGCTTGGCATAAACAAGCAGCGTCAACATCCCGAAGGCAGGACTTCACAACGTGGGCGTACTTAGCTAAGTTGGCGTAAACATATACAAAGCAATTGAATCAAAGCGTTTCTCACTTGTATATTGTGCTAGTTACACAAGCGTTTTTACAACGCGTTATTCAACAAGTTGATTTGATATTTTCTGCGATGGTAAAAATATCTGAAAATTTACTCTTCTCTATTCGGTTTGCGGCTTCAATTGTAGGAGGACACTTTCACCAACGTTAAGCAAACGACTGGACGGCTATTAGTCAAGCCAACACCATAACAGCCGTAAAAGAGATCGCAGAAAAACTATAGCTTTTCAATAAAAGCTAAATGTATCTCCTCGGAATATGTGAAAAAAATAAATATACGCTCGCATTTTTTAGGTAGCACCTATCCATATTATAAAATGGTATTATCCCATTTAGGTGGTCATTCACGTCATTAAGTTATTGATAACCACTTGAAATAAATAATTATTCCAACAAAACAAACATTAACCCATTCATTCCCAGTGCCTGCTCATCAGATGTTGCTTTTAATTGGAAACACAGACATAATCACGTGATCATATGGCGAGATCACGCGACATGTCCTGGCTGTGTCGAGTCGAGAAATCTGCGCCTTCATACCGAAGGTAATGTCATTGTTATTATGATACCTCTGGGTGGATGAATGGATGGACAGCATACAACGACCTCCCTGACGTAGATCAGTATAAATGATGGACAGCAATAATCTTACTTTCCATGTAAGCTGTATCCTCTTTATGTATTGGGCTCTCCTCGCGGTTGTCATCCCCCGTCTCTGTTGGTAGTGTCCCAGAGATGGATCCCTGGTATGCTGATACAAGAGGCAGTGACTATTTGTTACCACTGTATATAAGGTGCACCGGCCACTCGTGCTGTCTTGTTTGTATCCAGAAGGGCCAGGAGGCCGTCCATCGAGATTTACAGGAAGCCCCCCCCCCACCCGTCCCAACACACTCCCACCCCCGCCTCGAGCCCTATGCCCTCACCCCATCCCGCTGCTGTTTGTAAACAACCGTTGGACTGTGATAAGCAAGCTATGGCGACACTCCGGCAATGGGGAAGCCTCGTGGCGGAAAAGAACAGAAGAAACATGGCGCAGGCAAAACCTGTCAGTCGGTCCTGCGGCTTTATACCGCTGAGCTCTAGCCGTCTCAGCCCGGGGGGCCTCCCCGGTGTAGTGGTTAGAGCCCTAGATGGCAGATCACTAGGTCCTGGTATCCTGTCCTGGATCCGGGCACCTTATCTGGGGCATGTTTCACCCGTTCATCGTCCCGGGAGTTCCTTGGCCCAGTTTAGCCCGTTTTGTGTGGACAAAAGCGGCATAAAACACAAATTCATTTCCTTCCATTTCATTTCCTTCTCAGGGTGCTTCAGCACGTGCTTCCCTCCCCTCCCCTCCATCCCACCACCAATGACAGAAGACCTAACCACTCAAGACACTCCCTGCCATCCGGTACCGTCACCGTCACCGTACCCGGCCTTTACCCCTCAGACTCCCGCCCCGACTCGCACCCCCGTCACACTTCGTACCTGAACCTCAGCCCTCATCTCCCCGCTGTTTCGCATCCCTTAGACTGCCCCACGTTAACACCCGCACCCCACCCGGCACTCCATCCCACCAACCAACCTCACCCCACAGCCGCACCTCAGCCCTCACCCCTTAGACACCCCTCGCTCCGCACCCCCAAACCACCCGGAGGATGCCCTTCCCGCACTGCCGGCGGTATTCCTTCCATCACCCCTGAAGGCCACGTGCGCCTCCCGCCGCCGCGTGTCACTTCAGACGAGAGTGGGCGGAACACTCTCCAGACCGGATCGGCCGCTGGGGGGCAGCACTACACGTGGTCAGGCCCCTGAAGAACGTCCCACGGAGAAAAAGCATTCAGGCGACGGAGATAATCATGGCACTCGATATGCATCATTTAAACCGACTCCTTTGAATAATTAGGTGAACGTAATTAAGCGCCTTAGGCTTACGAATCCAATGGGAATTTCTCCCATACCTTTAGTGTGAAAAATGTATGGTGATAAAACTGGACGGAATTGAATCACTTTCAGTCAGTCGCAAAGCGGGGAAATCGCTGGTTGGCTGCAGGCGACTCAAATAAACTCCGACCCTTGTCAATGGACAATTATTGACAAAAAGTTCCCTAACGAATGGTATTCCAATCGACATGCAACATGTTATCCAATGACCATTGATCAAGGGTGTCAATAGATATCGAGAAGATATACACAAATAAGTTGATAAGTATAAAGTTATCGTTGTCCAAAACTGCCCAGTCCCCAGGGTGAAAGTTACGTTGAATGCACATCACATTGTCTGTTGAAACTTCCCATTATATTTCTCAATTTTTTCATTCCGACATCCAGAAAACAGCAGTTCCCTTCACGATTTATCATATAACGAGAAGAAAACCTCCACTCTTAAAATAAGGAGTATTCGATCCATAGAGGCATTTTACAGACACCTATATTATCGTAAATCCATTAGAACCAATGCCATATTCCTACCAGTAAAACCGGTTTCCATGCGCAATAAAGTGTGTGTGTGCAGAAACTAAGAATAGCATTCCTGTCAGTATCCAATGATTGCGTTGAAAAACATGAATTTAAAACAATAATTTGTACATTTCCTTTTACCTCCACTCACGTCTGTACAATTACTGTACAACCCACGCAATGCCTTTCATAGAACCCATTGATTTTTTTGAGACGCGGCATAAAAGGAACAGAAAATATAGGCGACAAGACTCAGCGATGAGAACACCGATGCCAAGGTTACAAAGGACGCGTTCGTCCGTCCGCCTGCTCGCCTGCATGCCAACGACACTCCCCCCCCCCTTCCCTCCACCCACCCACATCTCTCGTCCTGAGTCCAAGCCATGCCCACTGCATATTGCATGAAGGCGAACAGAACAACCGCCACTTATGGCATTTCGCGCCAAACGTCTCAGAGTGTCATCTGCCTTTTGCCATAGGCGTCACCGCTTTCTTCGAACAAAGAAAAACGGTCCATGAATAACTCACGTGAGGACAAGACGGTGACTGTGGGCGATAAAAGGGTGGATGGATCCTTCGTGAGTGCGATGTTCTCGCGAGATGAATACGGCAGTCTGACGTTAACAGACATCTTTAGTATTCTAGAGGACTTAACCTAGAGACTTAGGCCGAAGGAAACTGAGACAGCTGCGAGAGGCAATACGTTAGGAGATCTTCAGTGGTTCAGTTCGGTAAGGTTAGATTCGTTCTATCCCTAGCATGTGGTGGACACCTAGCCAAATATATCAAGGGTGACCTGTTAGTCCTCATCATTTAATGAACACCCTATTTGGTATCATTTGCTCCATCCCTAGTAACAGAATCAATGATAGCGGAAGGAATGTAAATGCACAACTATGCTCTTGTCGGAATAGGCCAGGAAAAAGGCTGCATATTAATGACACCAATGCCCGAACCCGCCACATGCCAGGACAGATATCATCGTGCAAATTGCAATGCCCGTTTTTATTCGTACACGAGATAGTAGGGCTGAGTGGAAAGATTGGATGCTATGATACCCGACAGATGGATGGATCTATATTCATGACGCTTCAATCAATTCTGGTCATATCGCGTCAATGGGAGAAGGACTGCAGAGTTGAGCCATGTCCCCGGGGGTAACCCCTACTCTTTACGAAGGAGGACATGGGATCTTGATCCTGCGACCACACAGACATGACAACAGCGGAGCGGGAACCACCGACCCACGTGCCGTTAGGCTCTCAGGTGGCCAGAGCACTCAAGACGAGCGCTCTAACCCACTGAGCTACCCGGCCGGCCCCTTTTTATATAGGACGTCGTCCCATGCGGCGACGGTGCCTTCGTGGCACAGATGGATGCATTGTCACAGTCTAGATTCTTCACATCTTTTAAGAGGGACAACGACAAGGCTCAATGTTAAATGACTGAACACTCAAATTATTATTACATAAATCCACGCGGTATTTGATAGCAAATAGTCGTAAACAAAACCTCAGCCATACAAAATACACGCAGCGATAGAACTTAGAAGCGCGAGAGCATTCCTAATGGACAGGTACTTGACGAGGTTTACTCGCGGCAACGGGTGGAGCAAGTCATTAACAAAACAGCGTAAGCGTCGATTAAGCCATGTGTCTTGAGAAAACATTTCCTGCGGTGACATCCTATGCTGCGTATGATCAAACGCTGGCAATTTTACCACCGTAAAATTGCCAGCGTTGTGGTTTTTCCACTTGCTTTAAACATCAAAGCCACGTGCGGGTTGTGAGGCGTGCTGCCCCTGTGTGGCATTGGCATCACTGGCACGGCAGGTCATGTTCAATGTCTACTGGCCTACACAACTCTCGACTGAAGAGTGTGGAAGTGGGGGGTGCAAAAACCACGCCACTCTCCCGAGATCGTGGAAGTCCTTTGCGCGCCGAATGAGAAAGGCCAAAAACCGCCTTGGACATGACAGCGACTGGCATGGTCGGCGCAGCTGGGGAAGAACGGCGACGTTTTGTGTGGCTTCCCGTGGAAATGACGTGTTCAGTTTATTAGAATGCCACGTGTTAAACTGGCCACCCCCGTGCCCCAGGCCACGTGTTAAACTGGCCAACCCCTATGCCCCAGGCCCCGTGCCCCAGGACCGTGCCCCAGGTCCCATGGCCCAGGCCCCGTGCCCCAGGCCCCGTGCCCCGTGCCCCAGGCCCAAGGCCCCGTGCCCCGTGCCCCAGGCCCTGTACCTCAGGCGAGTGCCCCAGGCCCCGTGTCCCATGCCCCAGGCCCCGTGCCCCATGCCCCCAGGCCCCGTGCAGGCTGCTGCATGGAGAGCGTTGAATGGCTGGTTACCGTTAGTAGTGCAAGAAGAATACGATATCAGGCAATAAAATAGCTAAAAAAATTGATGCAAATGCAGTTTCCGATGGCGGTCTGCTCAGAGGAACAAAACGCGCCATCTAGCGAATAAACCGGCTCAGTCCATTCTGGGTTCTTACCCAACTGCTCACATCCCATAAGTAGGCAAAGCTAAAGCAACTTGGTCATAAAAAGCCTACAGCGTGTAATAATAGATCGTTGGACAAAATCATTTTCCACACTGCATTGACCCGACGGTGGAAGTACATCTGAACTAGACAGTAGACGCATCGTATCAACTTCCCCAGGCGCAAGAAGCAGCTCTCCCAACGCTACATCTCCCGCTAGATAGCGCCACTATAGCTGGCGTCCGAGTGCCCCGGGGACCAGCGGACAGATATGCCTTGCACCGCGCGTCTCCCCGACCGACCCCAGAGGGGTCTTGACATGTCAACAAAGACACAAAACTTAACACGTTCATAGATATAAAAGCCAGAGGCCGTGTTGTGATTAACGGTTGAGTGGGTGAGGGAGGGAGGGAGGGGGGGGGGGGTTATTTCACGGACGAAGGCAGTAAACCTGCAGTTGGCTGGCCACGCCCACCTTTTCGAGTTCATGAAAGACCCAAGGTAGGCATTTCCTCTTGCGCCCAAGGCCTATTCAATATGAACCCTATTTATATTTTCTTACGTTGTCTGCATGTGCACGACTTGTGAGGAGCATTGTTGTGTTCCCCGATGGTGACGGTGTACACACTGACTTCGTAAAATGTTGCGGTCAGACCTCTGTATCTTTGACTGTATTCCAATCGTGTTTAAATCAATTTTTAAATCAAGGACCTGTCTTCCCACTGCCTCTTCCTCTAATGGCAACCCTTAACCCAATCCTCGGCTCAGAGCCAGATATGGCAATAACTTACAGGTTCTGACACGTTACTCTCCCCAATTAAACACACAATGGGCCTCGGCGATGATAAAAGACGTCCAAAGCAATCACTGGAGTAATACATCAGAGGAGGAACAAAACACACAGATATGGCGATAAGTAGGGAGACTGTCTGAGGTAACTTCCGGTTCTATGAGCACCCTATATCTGAACTTCACCGGCTGAAGCCAACGAAAGTGCTTCCTTCCAACGACACGTACGACGCAATTATAATGTTCTTCCATTTTCATGTATGCCTTTATTACTATTCCGCATCTTTGTTTTATTGTTGCCTTTATCTTTCCCAAGCGCGCTGAGAAATTGAGCAATTAAGCATTCATTCCCGTTCCACGAGCATCAGCAAGTGTTGTTTTTTTATTGTACGTGTTGCGGGCAACTTTAATGATAATCAAAACGAGGTACTATAATTATACCAGAACACAGCGCAATATTCTGATTTATGCATCGGGATGCCTGACAGGGAGAATGTAATCGTGGTTTTTGTTCTTCCCGCTCGACGAAGCGGGCTGGAACTAAAGCTATTAGTGCCAAGTGCACGCGACGCCCTAGGCATGCAGAGCCTTACTGGTTATGAGGGAGATATGTAGTGTTACTGAAGTGTCGTTAATAAAAACCCCACCTTAATCCATGTGTCGTATAAAGGTTTAACCAATCACATTTTGCCAAGGAAAGGAAACATACCACGAGCTATGTTAAGATCCCCATATACACCCACGCCACTTTTTTCAATGCACCAGGCAGGATGTTTTTAGCGTGAAGCTTGTGGCATACGATAAGGTTTACATCTTAAACGCAAACTAAATCACCATCCCATACGGTGAACGGTGGAATTGTTACCGTTTTAACTGTTATATACTGGGGTGCACCAGACTTTGGTGCCCCTTTAGCACCGACCCGGCATCAATAGGCCATTAAGGCCCGGCCGGTCCTCGCCAAGATAAAGACGCTCGCTGCGCCGATACCAGCACCGAGCGGAACCAAATAGTGGGACCACCCCGCCATGCAGGGTAAGTAAGACCGTCTAGGGCTCTGGCGCATTAAGGCTATTGAGCCGAAGACGTGAAGCGAAGAATTAGCATTTAACGAAGAACGACACATGAAGTATACCCCAGGCAGAGAAGGTTTGCAGTCTTGTTGTAGTTCCGAAAATGTAACGAAATACAAGCTTGACATTTGCAATATTGATGTTGTTCAGACCCCATGGGGTGTAAGTGAAGGGCAACATGTCCACGTCAAGGTCATGTACACATCTCGTTATTTGCCAAAACAATTCTGCATTACGAAAGAAGGCAATAGTATCGACACACCTGAACATCAAATATTGTACAAGGATAAATTGCCTCATTGCAATAGACGACTCCCGGTATATGTCTGGCACTAAGCCTGACACGGTAACGCCTTCTAGCAGACGCATCAAGCCCAACTGCCAACAACTTGAGGTCGAATATCTCACGCAAAGCTAATCCCGACACCACGCCCCCTACAGGAGGAAGCCTACAGTCGTATTGCTGATTACACTTTGACAGGGCCAAAAAAGTTGATTCTGTGAGGACCCGATATAACTATTGCCTTCTTGCTCCTGTCGACATCAAAGGCCACATCGTTCGATTGATGTGGCCAGCGCCGGGGAATAAAAACAATGCTTCCTTGATTAACAGTGACCTGCCACCCTTGATGAGTACATCACGCAATTGTCTGCGAATCACGAATCGCTGCGAATCACCCCGAAGGAAATAGCTTTTTTGTTCACAATAGGAGATGGCTTGTTAATTAATTAAAATTGTAATAATATTTTCTTGATTCGCCTGTTACGTTTTGCACGAAGCATGCGTATGGAGTTGTAGATAGTCAGATACAGTAGCGTATTGCAGATTTACCACAATGCGACCCCAAGACAGATCATATTTGTGAGCTCTCACCAAACACTTGTTGTTGCTGCAGGCCAATTTTGTGCACGTGAAGATTAAATTGGGCGAATAGACCGGGTTAATGACATAGGGTTGGAGAAATTTGGCCCCTGATGCAAGTACCATGGTGCAGGTTCCCATCCACGACCTGTTGATCTGCCGCTCCTCCTACTTACAAACTGAGCTAGGACCCTACCAAACCCACCTTCCATCTTCTTCTTCTTCAGGAGGAGAATGGCATGAGGCGACATAACGGTATCAACAACAATTCCAACACAGCTACAAAAACAACATGGCGGCTGCCTGTGTTATTACAGGACCAATATTGTAGGGGTTATCACGCTGTTCAAATGCATAACATCGTCATATTACGGACAAACCAACACAATCTGCGGGTCATTTGACAACCGGGTTTAACCGACAACAGGTTCTCGGGGACGTCATAAGACCGACATAAACACCCGGCGGGGAGGCGGCCAGCTGAGGGGGTGTGTGGGGGGTGAGGGAGAGGATGGAGAGCGTTCGGTATTGGGCGACGTGGCTCACCATTACACTGTTGGCCGATGAGACGGTGGTATTATAAACCGCACTTGGTTCAGTGTATTCACCCCGCGGACTCGTTGATGCCAAACAAAGTATGTGTAGCCATTGCGACCCAGGCTGTCCCGGGGCCGGAGAGAGATTACCCACCGGCCGAGGACGAGGAGAACAACAACAACACATGCCGAGTGACGACGGCATGGACGCACTGACGCTTCCACTAACGCGTGAAAACAAGCACCATCACTTCCTTAGAGTGCTGAAACCTGAATAGGGGTCTGGAAGGGGTAAATGGCGTCACGCGACACAGGCATATTTGAAAAATCGACACTAGACTCTGGACCCCCCCCCCCCACCCCCTTCCAGACGCCTCCTGATCCTCAGGCCGTATTGTGCAGCGAGATGAATTTCCTCGACCTGTTCTGCTCTTCCTTAGTGGTAAGCCCATGATCCAACTGGTCTGAAAAAAAGGAAGTGTCAGCGAGATCTCGGCGCTAATTGGTGTTGGAATGAACACCAGGAGACGCAGGCCAGACAAACATGCCGTCCTATAAAAAAAAACGTCTATTTACCGACACATCGAAGGGCCAACAAATACCCCGAGAAACATTTTGTAAATTGGTTTTGAAAACAAATCATTATTTCCCACCTGGATATATCACGACCTGTACAATAATACGTGAACAAGTGGCCAGAGTTGTTTTTCGCTCGTGTACATTATTGTCTTATTGTCATCATAGCATCTCTATATATACAATGTATCATTAGCATTCTTCTTTCGATATTGAGTCGTATTCAACTCCATTGCCTCCATCTGTCCTTCACGTTTGTTTTATTGATGAAAGAACATTTATTATTTTTCGGCAATTTTTAACAGAGGTTACACAAAAAAAGCATCCTGCTTAAATCAACCAATAACTTCCATTGTTACATATGTACCTCCCTCAATGGAGAGCGTTCGGGGCGTGCCGAACCGGAAGACATCCGTCATGGCGACGTTAGTGGAGTGATACCCTAGTGTGCCCTTCGCTGTGAGGCGAGCGTCATGCCAGGAATATCATGGCTGGCTGCGAAACACGTTTTCACACTCTCGGTATCGCTTGGCATAAACAAGCAGCGTCAACAGCCCGAAGGCAGGACTTCACAACGTGGGCGTACTTAGCTACGTTGGCGTAAACATATACAAAGCAATTGAATCAAAGCGTTTCTCACTTGTATATTGTGCTAGTTACACAAGCGTTTTTACAACGCGTTATTCAACAAGTTGATTTGATATTTTCTGCGATGGTAAAAATATCTGAAAATTTACTCTTCTCTATTCGGTTTGCGGCTTCAATTGTAGGAGGACACTTTCACCAACGTTAAGCAAACGACTGGACGGCTATTAGTCAAGCCAACACCATAACAGCCGTAAAAGAGATCGCAGAAAAACTATAGCTTTTCAATAAAAGCTAAATGTATCTCCTCGGAATATGTGAAAAAAATAAATATACGCTTGCATTTTTTACGTAGCACCTATCCATATTATAAAATGGTATTATCCCATTTAGGTGGTCATTCACGTCATTAAGTTATTGATAACCACTTGAAATAAATAATTATTCCAACAAAACAAACATTAACCCATTCATTCCCAGTGCCTGCTCATCAGATGTTGCTTTTAATTGGAAACACAGACATAATCACGTGATCATATGGCGAGATCACGCGACATGTCCTGGCTGTGTCGAGTCGAGAAATCTGCGCCTTCACACCGAAGGTAATGTCATTGTTATTATGATACCTCTGGGTGGATGAATGGATGGACAGCATACAACGACCTCCCAGACATAGATCAGTATAAATGATGGACAGCAATAATCTTACTTTCCATGTAAGCTGTATCCTCTTTATGTATTGGGCTCTCCTCGCGGTTGTCATCCCCCGTCTCTGTTGGTAGTGTCCCAGAGATGGATCCCTGGTATGCTGATACAAGAGGCAGTGACTATTTGTTACCACTGTATATAAGGTGCACCGGCCACTCGTGCTGTCTTGTTTGTATCCAGAAGGGCCAGGAGGCCGTCCATCGAGATTTACAGGAAGCCCCCTCCCCCACCCCCCTCACCCGTCCCAACACACTCCCACCCCCACCTCGAGCCCTATACCCTCATCCCATCCCGCTGCTGTTTGTAAACAACCGTTGGACTGTGATAAGCAAGCTATGGTGACACTCCGGCAATGGGGAAGCCTCGTGGCTGAAAAGAACAGAAGAAACATATCGCAGGCAAAACCTGTCAGTCGGTCCTGCGGCTTTATACCGCTGAGATCTAGCCGTCTCAGCCCGGGGGGCCTCCCCGGTGTAGTGGTTAGAGCCCAAGATCGCAGATCAATAGGTCCTGGTATCCTGTCCTGGATCCGGGCACCTTATCTGGGGCATGTTTCATCCGTTCATCGTCCCGGGAGTTCCTTGGCCCAGTTTAGCCCGTTTTGTGTGGACCAAAGCGGCATAAAACACAAATTCATTTCCTTCTCAGGGTGCCCCAGCACGTGCTTCCCTCCCCTCCCCTCCATCCCACCACCAACGACAAAAGATCTAAGCCCTTAGACACTCCCTGCCATCCGGTACCGTCACAATCACCTCACTCGGCACCTTGACCTCACCCCACCCGGTACCGTCATCCTCACCCCACCCGGCACCCCGACTTCACCCCTTTGGACCCCCCCTCGCCCCTCACCGCACCCGGCCTTCACCCCTCCTACTCCCGCCCCGCCTCGCACCCGCACTCCACCCCACCCAGCCACCTGACCCCTTAGACACCCCTCGCCCCGCCCCTCGCCCCCAAACCACCCGGAGGATGCCCTTCCCGCACTGCCGGCGGTGTTCCTTCCACCACCCCTGAAGGCCACGTGCGCCTCCCGCCGCCCAGTGTCACTTCAGACGAGAGTGAGCGGAACACTCTCCAGACCGGATCGGCCGCTGGGGGGCAGCACTACACGTGGTCAGGCCCCTGAAGAACGTCACACGGACAAAAAGCATTCGGGCGACGGAGAAAATCATGGCACTCGATATGCATCATTTAAACCGACTCCTTTGAATAATTAGGTGAACGTAATTAAGCGCCTTAGGCTTACGAATCCAATGGAAATTCCTCCCATACTTTTAGTGTGAAAAATGTATGGTGATAAAACCGGACGGAATTGAATCCCTTTCAGTCAGTCGCAAAGCGGGGAAATCGCTGGTTGCCTGCAGGCGACTAAATCGAGATAGATATCGAGAAGATATACCCAAATAAGTTTATAAGTATGAAGTTATCGTCGTCCAAAACTGCCCAGTCCCCAGGGTGAAAGTTACGTTAAATGTACATCACACTGTTTGTCGAAACACTTCCCATTATATGTCTCAAGTTGTTCATTCCGACATCCAGAAAACACCAGTTCCCTTCACGATATATCATATAACGAGAAGAAAACATTCACTCTTAAAACAAGGAGTATTCGATTCATAGAGGCATTTTACAGACACCTATATTATCGTAAATCCATTAGAACCAATGCCATATTCCTACCAGTAAAACCGGTTTCCATGCTCAATAAAGTGTGATTGTGCAGAAACTAAGAATAGCATTCCTGTCAGTATCCAATGTTTGCGTTGAAAAACAGGAATTTAAAACAATAATTTGTACATTTCCTTTTACCTCCACTCACGTCTGTACAATTACTGTACAACCCACGCAAAGGCCTTTCATAGAACCCATTGAATTTTTTGGGACGCGGCATAAAAGAAACAGAAAATCCAGGCGACAAGACTCAGCGATGAGAACGCCGATGCCAAGGTTACAAAAGGACGCGTTCGTCCGTCCGCCTGCATGCCTGCATGCCAACGACACCCCCCCACCCCCCCCTTCCCTCCACCCACCCACATCTCTCGTCCTGAGTCCAAGCCATGCCCACTGCATATTGCATGAAGGCGAACAGAACAACCGCCACTTATGGCATTTCGCGCCAAACGTCTCAGAGTGTCATCTGCCTTTTGCCATAGGCGTCACCGCTTTCTTCGAACAAAGAAAAACGGTCCATGAATAACTCACGTGAGGACAAGACGGTGACTGTGGGCGATAAAAGGTTGGATGGATCCTTCGTGAGTGCGATGTTCTCGCGAGATGAATACGGCAGTCTGACGTTAACAGACATCTTTACTATTCTAGAGGACTTAACCTAGAGACTTAGGCCGAAGGAAACTGAGACAGCTGCGAGAGGCAATACGTTAGGAGATCTTCAGTGGTTCAGTTCGGTAAGGTGAGATTCGTTCTATCCCTAGCATGTGGTGGACACCTAGCCAGATATATCAAGGGTGACCTGTTAGTCCTCATCATTTAATGAACACCCTCCTTGGTATCATTTGCTCCATCCCTAGTAACAGAATCAATGATAGCGGAAGGAATGTAAATGCACAACTATGCTCTTGTCGGAATAGGCCAAGAGAAAGGCTGCATATTAATGACACCAATGCCCGAAATCGCCATTCAATTCCTGGGATTTCAACCACATGCCAGGACAGATATCATCGTGCAAGTTGCAATGCCCGTTTTTATTCGTTCACGAGATAGTAGGGCTGAGTGGAAAGATTGGATGCTATGATACCCGACAGATGGATGGATCTATATTCATGACGCTTCAATCAATTCTGGTCATATCGCGTCAATGGGAGAAGGACTGCAGAGTTGAGCCATGTCCCCGGGGGTAACCCCTACTCTTTACGAAGGAGGACATGGGATCTTTATCCTGCGACCACACAGACATGACAACAGCGGAGCCGGAACCACCGACCCACGTGCCGTTAGGCTCTCAGGTGGCCAGAGCACTCAAGGCGAGCGCTCTAACCCACTGAGCTACCCGGCCGGCCCCTTTTTATATAGGACGTCGTCCCATGCGGCGACGGTGCCTTCGTGGCCCAGATGGATGCATTATCACAGTCTAGATTCTTCACATCTTTTAAGAGGGACAACGACAAGGCTTAATGTTAAATGACTGAACACTCAAATTATTATTACATAAATCCACGCGGTATTTGATAGCAAATAGTCGTAAACAAAACCTCAGCCATACAAAATACACGCAGCGATAGAACTTACAAGCGCGAGAGCATTCCTAATGGACAGGTACTTGACGAGGTTTACTCGTGGCAACGGGTGGAGCAAATCATTAACAAAACAGCGTAAGCGTCGATTAAGCCATGTGTCTTGAGAAAACATTTCCTGCGGTGACATCCTATGCTGCGTATGATCAAACGCTGGCAATTTTACCACCGTAAAATTGCCAGCGTTGTGGTTTTTCCACTTGCTTTAAACATCAAAGCCACGTGCGGGTTGTGAGGCGTGCTGCCCCTGTGTGGTATTGGCATCACTGGCACGGCAGGTCATGTTCAATGTCTACTGGCCTACACAACTCTCGACTGAAGAGTGTGGGGGTGGGGGGTGCAAAAACCACGCCACTCTCCCGAGATCGTGGAAGTCCTTTGCGCGCCGAATGAGAAAGGCCAAAAACCGCCTTGGACATGACAGCGAGTGGCGTGGTCGGCGCAGCTGGGGAAGAACGGCGACGTTTTGTATGGCTTCCCGTGGAAATGACGCGTTCAGTTTATTAGAATGCCACGTGTTAAACTGGCCACCCCCGTGCCCCAGGCCACGTGTTAAACTGGCCAACCCCTATGCCCCAGGCCCCGTGCCCCAGGCCCCGTGCCCCAGGACCGTGCCCCAGGTCCCATGGCCCAGGCCCCGTGCCCCAGGCCCCGTGCCCCAGGCCCCGAGCCCCAGGCCCCGAGCCCCAGGCCCAAGGCCCCGTGCCCCGTGCCCCAGGCCCTGTACCTCAGGCGAGTGCCCCAGGCCCCGTGTCCCATGCCCCAGGCCCCGTGCCCCAGGCCCCGTGCCCCATGCCCCCAGGCCCCGTGCAGGCTGCTGCATGGAGAGCGTTGAATGGCTGGTTACCGTTAGTAGTGCAAGAAGAATACGATATCAGGCAATAAAATAGCTAAAAAAATTGATGCAAACGCAGTTTCCGATGGCGGTCTGCTTAGAGGAACAAAACGCGCCATCTAGCGAATAAACCGGCTCAGTCCATTCTGGTTCTTACCCAACTGCTCACATCCCATAAGTAGGCAAAGCTAAAGCAACTTGGTCATAAAAGGCCTACGGCGTGTAATAATAGATCGTTGGACAAAATCATTTTCCACACTGCATTGACCCGACGGTGGAAGTACATCTGAACTAGACGGTAGACGCATCGTATCAACCTCCCCAGGCGCAAGAAGCAGCTCTCCCAACGCTACATCTCCCGCTAGATAGCGCCACTATAGCTGGCGTCCGAGTGCCCCGGGGACCAGCGGACAGATGCCTTGCACCGCGCGTCTCCCCGACCGACCCCAGCGGACAGAGGCCTTGCACCGCGCGTCTCCCCGACCGACCGCAGAGGGGTCTTGACGCGTCAACAAAGACACACAACTTAACACGTCCATAGATATAAAAGCCAGAGGCCGTGTTGTGATTAACGGTTGAGTGGGTGAGGGAGGGAGGGAGGGGGGGGGGGAGGGTTATTTCACGGACGAAGGCAGTGAACCTGCAGTTGGCTGGCCACGCCCACCTTTTCGAGTTCATGAAAGACCCAAGGTAGGCATTTCCTCTTGCGCCCAAGGCCTATTCAATATGAACCGTATTTATATTTTCTTACGTTGTCTGCATGTGCACGACTTGTGAGGAGCATTGTTGTGTTCCCCGATGGTGACGGTGTACACACTGACTTCGTAAAATGTTGCGGTCAGACCTCTGTATCTTTGACTGTATTCCAATCGTGTTTAAATCAATTTTTAAATCAAGGACCTGTCTTTCCACTGCCTCTTCCTCTAATGGCAACCCTTAACCCAATCCTCGGCTCAGAGCCAGATATGGCAATAACTTACAGGTTCTGACACGTTACTCTCCCCAATTAAACACACAGTGGGCCTCGGCGATGATAAAAGACGTCCAAAGCAATCACTGAAGTAATACATCAGAGGAGGAATAAAACACACAGATATGGCGATAAGTAGGGAGACTGTCAGAGGTAACTTCCGGTTCTATGAGCAACTTATATCTGACCTTCACCGGCTGAAGCCAACGGAAGCGCTTCCTTCCAACGACACGTACGACGCAATTATAATGTTCTTTCTTTTTTATGTATGCCTTTATTACTATTTCGCATCTTTGTTTTATTGTTGCCTTTATCTTTCCCAAGCGTGCTGAGAAATTGAGCAATTAAGCATTCATTCCCGTTCCACGAGCATCAGCAAGTGTTGTTTTTTTATTGTACGTGTTGCGGGCAACTTTAATGATAATCAAAATGAGGTACTATAATTATACCAGAACACAGCGCAATGTTCTGATTTATGCATCGGGATGCCTAACAGGGAGAATGTAATCGTGGTTGTTGTTCTTCCCGCTCGACGAAGCGGGCTGGAACTAAAGCTATTAGTGCCAAGTGCACGCGACGCCCTAGGCACGCAGAGCCTTACTGGTTATGAGGGAGATATGTAGTGTTACTGAAGTGTCGTTAATAAAAAAACCCACCTTAATACATGTGTCGTATAAAGGTTTAACCAATCACATTTTGCCAAGGAAAGGAAACATACCACGAGCTATGTTAAGATCCCCATATACACCCACGCCACTTTTTACAATGCACCAGGCAGGATGTTTTTAGCGTGAAGCTTGTGGCATACGATAAGGTTTACATCTTAAACGCAAACTAAATCACCATCCCATACGGTGAACGGTGGAATTGTTACCGTTTTAACTGTTATATACTGGGGTGCACCAGACTTTGGTGCCCCTTTAGAACCGACCCGGCATCAATAGGCCATTAAGGCCCGGCCGGTCCTCGCCAAGATAAAGACGCTCGCTGCGCCGATACCAGCACAGAGCGGAACCAAATAGTGGGACCACCCCGCCATGCAGGGTAAGTAATACAAGGGCTCTGGCGCATTAAGGCT
This sequence comes from Arenicola marina, assembly GCA_964019135.1. NCBI lineage: Eukaryota > Metazoa > Annelida > Polychaeta > Arenicolidae > Arenicola > Arenicola marina. The sequence goes on along the minus strand of OZ025260.1, from coordinate 15,994,044 downwards.
ATTGAGCCGAAGACGTGAAGCGAAGAATTAGCATTTAACGAAGAACGACACATGAAGTATACCCCAGGCAGAGAAGGTTTGCAGTCTTGTTGTAGTTCCGAAAATGTAACGAAATACAAGCTTGACATGTGCAATATTGATGTTGTTCAGACCCCATGGGGTGTAAGTGAAGGGCAACATGTCCACGTCAAGGTCATGTACACATCTCGTTATTTGCCAAAACAATTCTGCATTACGAAAGAAGGCAATAGTATCGACACACCTGAACATCAAATAATGTACAAGGGTAAATTGCCTCATTGCAATAGACGACTCCTGGTATATGTCTGGCACTAAGCCTGACACGGTAACGCCTTCTAGCAGACGCATCAAGCCCAACTGCCAACAACTTGAGGTCGAATATCTCACGCAAAGCTAATCCCGACACCACGCCCCCTACAGGAGGAAGCCTACAGTCGTATTGCTGATTACACTTTGACAGGGCCAAAAAAGTTGATTCTGTGAGGACCCGATATAACTATTGCCTTCTTGCTCCTGTCGACATCAAAGGCCACATCGTTCGATTGATGTGGCCAGCGCCGGGGAATAAAAACAATGCTTCCTTGATTAACAGTGACCTGCCACCCTTGATGAGTACAGCACGCAATTGTCTGCGAATCACGAATCACTGCGAATCACCCCGAAGGAAATAGCTTTTTTGTTCACAATAGGAGATGGCCTGTTAATTAATTAAAATTGTAATAATATTTTCTTGATTCGCCTGTTACGTTTTGCACGAAGCATGCGTATGGAGTTGTAGATAGTCAGATACAGTAGCGTATTGCGGATTTACCACAATGCGACCCCAAGACAGATCATATTTGTGAGCTCTCACCAAACACTTGTTGTTGCTGCAGGCCAATTTTGTGCACGTGAAGATTAAATTGGGCGAATAGACCGGGTTAATGACATAGGGTTGGAGAAATTAGGCCCCTGATGCAAGTACCATGGTGCAGGTTCCCATCCACGACCTGTTGATCTGCCGCTCCTCCTACTTACAAACTGAGCTAGGAGCCTACAAAACCCACCTTCCATCTTCTTCTTCTTCAGGAGGAGAATGGCATGAGGCGACATAACGGTATCAACAACAATTCCAACACAGCTACAAAAACAACATGGCGGCTGCCTGTGTTATTACAGGACCAATATTGTAGGGGTTATCACGCTGTTCAAATGCATAACATCGTCATATTACGGACAAACCAACACAATCTGCGGGTCATTTGACAACCGGGTTTAACCGACAACAGGTTCTCGGGGACGTCATAAGACCGACATAAACACCCGGCGGGGAGGCGGCCAGCTGAGGGGGTGTGTGGGAGGTGAGGGAGAGGATGGAGAGCGTTCGGTATTGGGCGACGTGGCTCACCATTACACTGTTGGCCGATGAGACGGTGGTATTAAAAACCGGACTTGGTTCAGTGTATTCACCCCGCGGACTCGTTGATGCCAAACAAAGTATGTGTAGCCATTGCGACCCAGGCTGTCCAGGGGCCGGAGAGAGATTACCCACCGGCCGAGGACGAGGAGAACAACAACAACACATGCCGAGTGACCACGGCATGGACGCACTGACGCTTCCACTAACGCGTGAAAACAAGCACCATCACTTCCTCAGAGTGCTGAAACCTGAATAGGGGTCTGGAAGGGGTAAATGGCGTCACGCGACACAGGCATATTTGAAAAATCGACACTAGACTCTGGACCCCCCCCCCCCCCGCTTCCAGACGCCTCCTGATCCTCAGGCCGTATTGTGCAGCGAGATGAATTTCCTCGACCTGTTCTGCTCTTCCTTAGTGGTAAGCCCATGATCCAACTGGTCTGAAAAAAAGGAAGTGTCAGCGAGATCTCGGCGCTAATTGGTGTTGGAATGAACACCAGGAGACGCAGGCCAGACAAACATGCCGTCCTATAAAAAAAAACGTCTATTTACCGACACATCGAAGGGCCAACAAATACCCAGAGAAACATTTTGTAAATTGGTTTTGAAAACAAATCATTATTTCCCACCTGGATATATCACGACCTGTACAATAATACGTGAACAAGTGGCCAGAGTTGTTTTTCGCTCGTGTACATTATTGTCTTATTGTCATCATAGCATCTCTATATATACAATGTATCATTAAAATTCTTCTTTCGATATTGAGTCATTATTCAACTCCATTGCCTCCATCTGTTCTTCACGTTTGTTTTATTGATGAAAGAACATTTATTATTTTTCGGCAATTTTTAACAGAGGTTACACAAAAAAGCATCCTGCTTAAATCAACCAATAACTTCCATTGTTACATATGTACCTCCCTCAATGGAGAGCGTTCGGGGCGTGCCGAACCGGAAGACATCCGTCATGGCGACGTTAGTGGAGTGATACCCTAGTGTGCCCTTCGCTGTGAGGCGAGCGTCATGCCAGGAATATCATGGCTGGCTGCGAAACACGTTTTCACACTCTCGGTATCGCTTGGCATAAACAAGCAGCGTCAACAGCCCGAAGGCAGGACTTCACAACGTGGGCGTACTTAGCTAAGTTGGCGTAAACATATACAAAGCAATTGAATCAAAGCGTTTCTCACTTGTATATTGTGCTAGTTACACAAGCGTTTTTACAACGCGTTAGTCAACAAGTTGATTTGATATTTTCTGCGATGGTAAAAATATCTGAAAATTTACTCTTCTCTATTCGGTTTGCGGCTTCAATTGTAGGAGGACACTTTCACCAACGTTAAGCAAACGACTGGACGGCTATTAGTCAAGCCAACACCATAACAGCCGTAAAAGAGATCGCAGAAAAACTATAGCTTTTCAATAAAAGCTAAATGTATCTCCTCGGAATATGTGAAAAAAATAGATATACGCTCGCATTTTTTAGGTAGCACCTATCCATATTATAAAATGGTATTATCCCATTTAGGTGGTCATTCACGTCATTAAGTTATTGATAACCACTTGAAATAAATAATTATTCCAACAAAACAAACATTAACCCATTCATTCCCAGTGCCTGCTCATCAGATGTTGCTTTTAATTGGAAACACAGACATAATCATGTGATCATATGGCGAGATCACGCGACATGTCCTGGCTGTGTCGAGTCGAGAAATCTGCGCCTTCACACCGAAGGTAATGTCATTGTTATTATGATACCTCTGGGTGGATGAATGGATGGACAGCATACAACGACCTCCCTGACGTAGATCTATATAAATGATCGACAGCAATAATCTTACTTTCCATGTAAGCTGTATCCTCTTTATGTATTGGGCTCTCCTCGCGGTTGTCATCCCCCGTCTCTGTTGGTAGTGTCCCAGAGATGGATCCCTGGTATGCTGATACAAGAGGCAGTGACTATTTGTTACCACTGTATATAAGGTGCACCGGCCACTCGTGCTGTCTTGTTTGTATCCAGAAGGGCCAGGAGGCCGTCCATCGAGATTTACAGGAAGCCCCCCCCCCCACCCGTCCCAACACACTCCTACCCCCACCTCGAGCCCTATACCCTCATCCCATCCCGCTGCTGTTTGTAAACAACCGTTGGACTGTGATAAGCAAGCTATGGCGACACTCCGGCAACGGGGAAGCCTCGTGGCGGAAAAGAACAGAAGAAACATGGCGCAGGCAAAACCTGTCAGTCGGTCCTGCGGCTTTATACCGCTGAGCTTTAGCCGTCTCAGCCCGGGGGGCCTCCCCGGTGTAGTGGTTAGAGCCCTAGATGGCAGATCACTAGGTCCTGGTATCCTGTCCTGGATCCGGGCACCTTATCTGGGGCATGTTTCACCCGTTCATCGTCCCGGGAGTTCCTTGGCCCAGTTTAGCCCGTTTTGTGTGGGCAAAAGCGGCATAAAACACAAATTCATTTCCTTCTCAGGGTGCTTCAGCACGTGCTTCCCTCCCCTCCCCTCCATCCCACCACCAATGACAGAAGACCTAACCACTCAAGACACTCCCTGCCATCCGGTACCGTCACCGTCACCGTACCCGGCCTTTACCCCTCAGACTCCCGCCCCGACTCGCACCCCCGTCCCACTTCGTACCTGAACCTCAACCCTCATCTCCCCGCTGTTTCGCATCCCTTAGACTGCCCCACGTTAACACCCGCACCCCACCCCGCACTCCACCCCACCAACCAACCTCACCCCACAGCCCCACCTCAGCCCTCACCCCTTAGACACCCCTCGCTCCGCACCCCCAAACCACCCGGAGGATGCCCTTCCCGCACTGCCGGCAGTATTCCTTCCACCACCCCTGAAGGCCACGTGCGCCTCCCGCCGCCGCGTGTCACTTCAGACGAGAGTGAGCGGAACACTCTCCAGACCGGATCGGCCGCTGGGGGGCAGCACTACACGTGGTCAGGCCCCTGAAGAACGTCCCACGGAGAAAAAGCATTCAGGCGACGGAGAAAATCATGGCACTCGATATGCATCATTTAAACCGACTCCTTTGAATAATTAGGTGAACGTAATTAAGCGCCTTAGGCTTACGAATCCAATGGGAATTTCTCCCATACCTTTAGTGTGAAAAATGTATGGTGATAAAACTGGACGGAATTGAATCACTTTCAGTCAGTCGCAAAGCGGGGAAATCGCTGGTTGGCTGCAGGCGACTCAAATAAACTCCGACCCTTGTCAATGGACAATTATTGACAAAAAGTTCCCTAACGAATGGTATTCCAATCGACATGCAACATGTTATCCAATGACCATTGATCAAGGGTGTCAATAGATATCGAGAAGATATACACAAATAAGTTGATAAGTATAAAGTTATCGTTGTCCAAAACTGCCCAGTCCCCAGGGTGAAAGTTACGTTGAATGTACATCACATTGTTTGTTGAAACTTTCCATTATATTTCTCAATTTTTTCATTCCGACATCCAGAAAACAGCAGTTCCCTTCACGATTTATCATATAACGAGAAGAAAACCTCCACTCTTAAAATAAGGAGTATTCGATCCATAGAGGCATTTTACAGACACCTATATTATCGTAAATCCATTAGAACCAATGCCATATTCCTACCAGTAAAACCGGGTTCCATCCTCAATAAAGTGTGTGTGTGCAGAAACTAAGAATAGCATTCCTGTCAGTATCCAATGATTGCGTTCACAAACATGAATTTAAAACAATAATTTGTACATTTCCTTTCACCTCCACTCACGTCTGTACAATTACTGTACAACCCACGCAATGCCTTTCATAGAACCCATTGATTTTTTTGAGACGCGGCATAAAAGGAACAGAAAATATAGGCGACAAGACTCAGCGATGAGAACACCGATGCCAAGGTTACAAAGGACGCGTTCGTCCGTCCGCCTGCTCGCCTGCATGCCAACGACACTCCCCCCCCCCCTTTCCCTCCACCCACCCACATCTCTCGTCCTGAGTCCAAGCCATGCCCACTGCATATTGCATGAAGGCGAACAGAACAACCGCCACTTATGGCATTTCGCGCCAAACGTCTCAGAGTGTCATCTGCCTTTTGCCATAGGCGTCACCGCTTTCTTCGAACAAAGAAAAACGGTCCATGAATAACTCACGTGAGGACAAGACGGTGACTGTGGGCGATAAAAGGGTGGATGGATCCTTCGTGAGTGCGATGTTCTCGCGAGATGAATACGGCAGTCTGACGTTAACAGACATCTTTAGTATTCTAGAGGACTTAACCTAGAGACTTAGGCCGAAGGAAACTGAGACAGCTGCGAGAGGCAATACGTTAGGAGATCTTCAGTGGTTCAGTTCGGTAAGGTTAGATTCGTTCTATCCCTAGCATGTGGTGGACACCTAGCCAAATATATCAAGGGTGACCTGTTAGTCCTCATCATTTAATGAACACCCTATTTGGTATCATTTGCTCCATCCCTAGTAACAGAATCAATGATAGCGGAAGGAATGTAAATGCACAACTATGCTCTTGTCGGAATAGGCCAGGAAAAAGGCTGCATATTAATGACACCAATGCCCGAACCCGCCACATGCCAGGACAGATATCATCGTGCAAATTGCAATGCCCGTTTTTATTCGTACACGAGATAGTAGGGCTCAGTGGAAAGATTGGATGCTATGATACCCGACAGATGGATGGATCTATATTCATGACGCTTCAATCAATTCTGGTCATATCGCGTCAATGGGAGAAGGACTGCAGAGTTGAGCCATGTCCCCGGGGGTAACCCCTACTCTTTACGAAGGAGGACATGGGATCTTGATCCTGCGACCACACAGACATGACAACAGCGGAGCGGGAACCACCGACCCACGTGCCGTTAGGCTCTCAGGTGGCCAGAGCACTCAAGACGAGCGCTCTAACCCACTGAGCTACCCGGCCGGCCCCTTTTTATATAGGACGTCGTCCCATGCGGCGACGGTGCCTTCGTGGCACAGATGGATGCATTGTCACAGTCTAGATTCTTCACATCTTTTAAGAGGGACAACGACAAGGCTCAATGTTAAATGACTGAACACTCAAATTATTATTACATAAATCCACGCGGTATTTGATAGCAAATAGTCGTAAACAAAACCTCAGCCATACAAAATACACGCAGCGATAGAACTTAGAAGCGCGAGAGCATTCCTAATGGACAGGTACTTGACGAGGTTTACTCGCGGCAACGGGTGGAGAAATCATTAACAAAACAGCGTAAGCGTCGATTAAGCCATGTGTCTTGAGAAAACATTTCCTGCGGTGACATCCTATGCTGCGTATGATCAAACGCTGGCAATTTTACCACCGTAAAATTGCCAGCGTTGTGGTTTTTCCACTTGCTTTAAACATCAAAGCCACGTGCGGGTTGTGAGGCGTGCTGCCCCTGTGTGGCATTGGCATCACTGGCACGGCAGGTCATGTTCAATGTCTACTGGCCTACACAACTCTCGACTGAAGAGTGTGGAAGTGGGGGGTGGAAAAACCACGCCACTCTCCCGAGATCGTGGAAGTCCTTTGCGCGCCGAATGAGAAAGGCCAAAAACCGCCTTGGACATGACAGCGACTGGCATGGTCGGCGCAGCTGGGGAAGAACGGCGACGTTTTGTATGGCTTCCCGTGGAAATGACGTGTTCAGTTTATTAGAATGCCACGTGTTAAACTGGCCACCCCCGTGCCCCAGGCCACGTGTTAAACTGGCCAACCCCTATGCCCCAGGCCCCGTGCCCCAGGACCGTGCCCCAGGTCCCATGGCCCAGGCCCCGTGCCCCAGGCCCCGTGCCCCGTGCCCCGAGCCCCAGGCCCAAGGCCCCGTGCCCCGTGCCCCAGGCCCCGTGCCCCAGGCCCTGTACCTCAGGCGAGTGCCCCAGGCCCCGTGTCCCATGCCCCAGGCCCCGTGCCCCATGCCCCCAGGCCCCGTGCAGGCTGCTGCATGGAGAGCGTTGAATGGCTGGTTACCGTTAGTAGTGCAAGAAGAATACGATATCAGGCAATAAAATAGCTAAAAAAATTGATGCAAACGCAGTTTCCGATGGCGGTCTGCTTAGAGGAACAAAACGCGCCATCTAGCGAATAAACCGGCTCAGTCCATTCTGGTTCTTACCCAACTGCTCACATCCCATAAGTAGGCAAAGCTAAAGCAACTTGGTCATAAAAGGCCTACAGCGTGTAATAATAGATCGTTGGACAAAATCATTTTCCACACTGCATTGACCCGACGGTGGAAGTACATCTGAACTAGACGGTAGACGCATCGTATCAACCTCCCCAGGCACAAGAAGCAGCTCTCCCAACGCTACATCTCCCGCTAGATAGCGCCACTATAGCTGGCGTCCGAGTGCCCCGGGGACCAGCGGACAGATGCCTTGCACCGCGCGTCTCCCCGACCGACCCCAGCGGACAGAGGCCTTGCACCGCGCGTCTCCCCGACCGACCGCAGAGGGGTCTTGACGCGTCAACAAAGACACACAACTTAACACGTCCATAGATATAAAAGCCAGAGGCCGTGTTGTGATTAACGGTTGAGTGGGTGAGGGAGGGAGGGAGGGGGGGGGGAGGGTTATTTCACGGACGAAGGCAGTGAACCTGCAGTCGGCTGGCCACGCCCACCTTTTCGAGTTCATGAAAGACCCAAGGTAGGCATTTCCTCCTGCGCCCAAGGCCTATTCAATATGAACCGTATTTATATTTTCTTACGTTGTCTGCATGTGCACGACTTGTGAGGAGCATTGTTGTGTTCCCCGATGGTGACGGTGTACACACTGACTTCGTAAAATGTTGCGGCCAGACCTCTGTATCTTTGACTGTATTCCAATCGTGTTTAAATCAATTTTTAAATCAAGGACCTGTCTTCCCACTGCCTCTTCCTCTAATGGCAACCTTTAACCCCATCCTCGGCTCAGAGCCAGATATGGCAATAACTTACAGGTTCTGACACGTTACTCTCCCCAATTAAACACACAATGGGCCTCGGCGATGATAAAAGACGTCCAAAGCAATCACTGGAGTAATACATCAGAGGAGGAATAAAACACACAGATATGGCGATAAGTAGGGAGACTGTCTGAGGTAACTTCCGGTTCTATGAGCAACTTATATCTGACCTTCACCGGCTGAAGCCAACGGAAGCGCTTCCTTCCAACGACACGTACGACGCAATTATAATGTTCTTTCTTTTTTTATGTATGCCTTTATTACTATTCCGCATCTTTGTTTTATTGTTGCCTTTATCTTTCCCAAGCGCGCTGAGAAATTGAGCAATTAAGCATTCATTCCCGTTCCACGAGCATCAGCAAGTGTTGTTTTTTTATTGTACGTGTTGCGGGCAACTTTAATGATAATCAAAACGAGGTACTATAATTATACCAGAACACAGCGCAATATTCTGATTTATGCATCGGGATGCCTAACAGGGAGAATGTAATCGTGGTTTTTGTTCTTCCCGCTCGACGAAGCGGGCTGGAACTAAAGCTATTAGTGCCAAGTGCACGCGACGCCCTAGGCACGCAGAGCCTTACTGGTTATGAGGGAGATATGTAGTGTTACTGAAGTGTCGTTAATAAAAAAAACCACCTTAATACATGTGTCGTATAAAGGTTTAACCAATCACATTTTGCCAAGGAAAGGAAACATACCACGAGCTACGTTAACATCCCCATATACACCCACGCCACTTTTTTCAATGCACCAGGCAGGATGTTTTTAGCGTGAAGCTTGTGGTATACGATAAGGTTTACATCTTAAACGCAAACTAAATCACCATCCCATACGGTGAACGGTGGAATTGTTACCGTTTTAACTGTTATATACTGGGGTGCACCAGACTTTGGTGCCCCTTTAGCACCGACCCGGCATCAATAGGCCATTAAGGCCCGGCCGGTCCTCGCCAAGATAAAGACGCTCGCTGCGCCGATACCAGCACAGAGCGGAACCAAATAGTGGGACCACCCCGCCATGCAGGGTACGTAAGACAAGGGCTCTGGCGCATTAAGGCTATTGAGCCGAAGACGTGAAGCGAAGAATTAGCATTTAACGAAGAACGACACATGAAGTATACCCCAGGCAGAGAAGGTTTGCAGTCTTGTTGTAGTTCCGAAAATGTAACGAAATACAAGCTTGACATGTGCAATATTGATGTTGTTCAGACCCCATGGGGTGTAAGTGAAGGGCAACATGTCCACGTCAAGGTCATGTACACATCTCGTTATTTGCCAAAACAATTCTGCATTACGAAAGAAGGCAATAGTATCGACACACCTGAACATCAAATAATGTACAAGGATAAATTGCCTCATTGCAATAGACGACTCCCGGTATATGTCTGGCACTAAGCCTGACACGGTAACGCCTTCTAGCAGACGCATCAAGCCCAACTGCCAACAACTTGAGGTCGAATATCTCACGCAAAGCTAATCCCGACACCACGCCCCCTACAGGAGGAAGCCTACAGTCGTATTGCTGATTACACTTTGACAGGGCCAAAAAAGTTGATTCTGTGAGGACCCGATATAACTATTGCCTTCTTGCTCCTGTCGACATCAAAGGCCACATCGTCCGATTGACGTGGCCAGCGCCGGGGAATAAAAACAATGCTTCCCTGATTAACAGTGACCTGCCACCCTTGATGAGTACATCACGCAATTGTCTGCGAATCACGAATCACTGCGAATCACCCCGAAGGAAATAGCTTTTTTGTTCACAATAGGAGATGGCCTGTTAATTAATTAAAATTGTAATAATATTTTCTTGATTCGCCTGTTACGTTTTGCACGAAGCATGCGTATGGAGTTGTAGATAGTCAGATACAGTAGCGTATTGCGGATTTACCACAATGCGACCCCAAGACAGATCATATTTGTGAGCTCTCACCAAACACTTGTTGTTGCTGCAGGCCAATTTTGTGCACGTGAAGACTAAATTGGGCGAATAGACCGGGTTAATGACATAGGGTTGGAGAAATTTGGCCCCTGATGCAAGTACCATGGTGCAGGTTCCCATCCACGACCTGTTGATCTGCCGCTCCTCCTACTTACAAACTGAGCTAGGAGCCTACCAAACCCACCTTCCATCTTCTTCTTCTTCAGGAGGAGAATGGCATGAGGCGACATAACGGTATCCACAACAATTCCAACACAGCTACAACAACAACATGGCGGCTGCCTGTGTTATTACAGGACCAATATTGCAGGGGTTATCACGCTGTTCAAATGCATAACATCGTCATATTACGGACAAACCAACACAATCTGCGGGTCATTTGACAACCGGGTTTAACCGACAACAGGTTCTCGGGGACGTCATAAGACCGACATAAACACCCGGCGGGGAGGCGGCCAGCTGAGGGGGTGTGTGGGGGGTGAGGGAGAGGATGGAGAGCGTTCGGTATTGGGCAACGTGGCTCACCATTACACTGTTGGCCGATGAGACGGTGGTATTATAAACCGCACTTGGTTCAGTGTATTCACCCCGCGGACTCGTTGATGCCAAACAAAGTATGTGTAGCCATTGCGACCCAGGCTGTCCAGGGGCCGGAGAGAGATTACCCACCGGCCGAGGACGAGGAGAACAACAACAACACATGCCGAGTGACCACGGCATGGACGCACTGACGCTTCCACTAACGCGTGAAAACAAGCACCATCACTTCCTTAGAGTGCTGAAACCTGAATAGGGGTCTGGAAGGGGTAAATGGCGTCACGCGACACAGGCATATTTGAAAAATCGACACTAGACTCTGGACCCCCCCCCCACCCTTCCAGACGCCTCCTGATCCTCAGGCCGTATTGTGCAGCGAGATGAATTTCCTCGACCTGTTCTGCTCTTCCTTAGTGGTAAGCCCATGATCCAACTGGTCTGAAAAAAAGGAAGTGTCAGCGAGATCTCGGCGCTAATTGGTGTTGGAATGAACACCAGGAGACGCAGGCCAGACAAACATGCCGTCCTATAAAAAAAAACGTCTATTTACCGACACATCGAAGGGCCAACAAATACCCCGAGAAACATTTTGTAAATTGGTTTTGAAAACAAATCATTATTTCCCACCTGGATATATCACGACCTGTACAATAATACGTGAACAAGTGGCCAGAGTTGTTTTTCGCTCGTGTACATTATTGTCTTATTGTCATCATAGCATCTCTATATATACAATGTATCATTAGCATTCTTCCTTCGATATTGAGTCATTATTCAACTCCATTGCCTCCATCTGTTCTTCACGTTTGTTTCATTGATGAAAGAACATTTATTATTTTTCGGCAATTTTTAACAGAGGTTACACAAAAAAAGCATCCTGCTTAAATCAACCAATAACTTCCATTGTTACATATGTACCTCCCTCAATGGAGAGCGTTCGGGGCGTGCCGAACCGGAAGACATCCGTCATGGCGACGTTAGTGGAGTGATACCCTAGTGTGCCCTTCGCTGTGAGGCGAGCGTCATGCCAGGAATATCATGGCTGGCTGCGAAACACGTTTTCACACTCTCGGTATCGCTTGGCATAAACAAGCAGCGTCAACAGCCCGAAGGCAGGACTTCACAACGTGGGCGTACTTAGCTAAGTTGGCGTAAACATATACAAAGCAATTGAATCAAAGCGTTTCTCACTTGTATATTGTGCTAGTTACACAAGCGTTTTTACAACGCGTTATTCAACAAGTTGATTTGATATTTTCTGCGATGGTAAAAATATCTGAAAATTTACTCTTCTCTATTCGGTTTGCGGCTTCAATTGTAGGAGGACACTTTCACCAACGTTAAGCAAACGACTGGACGGCTATTAGTCAAGCCAACACCATAACAGCCGTAAAAGAGATCGCAGAAAAACTATAGCTTTTCAATAAAAGCTAAATGTATCTCCTCGGAATATGTGAAAAAAATAAATATACGCTCGCATTTTTTAGGTAGCACCTATCCATATTATAAAATGGTATTATCCCATTTAGGTGGTCATTCACGTCATTAAGTTATTGATAACCACTTGAAATAAATAATTATTCCAACAAAACAAACATTAACCCATTCATTCCCAGTGCCTGCTCATCAGATGTTGCTTTTAATTGGAAACACAGACATAATCACGTGATCATATGGCGAGATCACGCGACATGTCCTGGCTGTGTCGAGTCGAGAAATCTGCGCCTTCATACCGAAGGTAATGTCATTGTTATTATGATACCTTTGGGTGGATGAATGGATGGACAGCATACAACGACCTCCCTGACGTAGATCAGTATAAATGATGGACAGCAATAATCTTACTTTCCATGTAAGCTGTATCCTCTTTATGTATTGGGCTCTCCTCGCGGTTGTCATCCCCCGTCTCTGTTGGTAGTGTCCCAGAGATGGATCCCTGGTATGCTGATACAAGAGGCAGTGACTATTTGTTACCACTGTATATAAGGTGCACCGGCCACTCGTGCTGTCTTGTTTGTATCCAGAAGGGCCAGGAGGCCGTCCATCGAGATTTACAGGAAGCCCCCTCCCCCACCCCCCTCACCCGTCCCAACACACTCCCACCCCCACCTCGAGCCCTATACCCTCATCCCATCCCGCTGCTGTTTGTAAACAACCGTTGGACTGTGATAAGCAAGCTATGGTGACACTCCGGCAATGGGGAAGCCTCGTGGCTGAAAAGAACAGAAGAAACATATCGCAGGCAAAACCTGTCAGTCGGTCCTGCGGCTTTATACCGCTGAGCTCTAGCCGTCTCAGCCCGGGGGGCCTCCCCGGTGTAGTGGTTAGAGCCCTAGATGGCAGATCACTAGGTCCTGGTATCCTGTCCTGGATCCGGGCACCTTATCTGGGGCATGTTTCACCCGTTCATCGTCCCGGGAGTTCCTTGGCCCAGTTTAGCCCGTTTTGTGTGGGCAAAAGCGGCATAAAACACAAATTCATTTCCTTCTCAGGGTGCTTCAGCACGTGCTTCCCTCCCCTCCCCTCCATCCCACCACCAATGACAGAAGACCTAACCACTCAAGACACTCCCTGCCATCCGGTACCGTCACCGTCACCGTACCCGGCCTTTACCCCTCAGACTCCCGCCCCGACTCGCACCCCCGTCACACTTCGTACCTGAACCTCAGCCCTCATCTCCCCGCTGTTTCGCATCCCTTAGACTGCCCCACGTTAACACCCGCACCCCACCCCGCACTCCATCCCACCAACCAACCTCACCCCACAGCCGCACCTCAGCCCTCACCCCTTAGACACCCCTCGCTCCGCACCCCCAAACCACCCGGAGGATGCCCTTCCCGCACTGCCGGCGGTATTCCTTCCATCACCCCTGAAGGCCACGTGCGCCTCCCGCCGCCGCGTGTCACTTCAGACGAGAGTGGGCGGAACACTCTCCAGACCGGATCGGCCGCTGGGGGGCAGCACTAGACGTGGTCAGGCCCCTGAAGAACGTCCCACGGAGAAAAAGCATTCAGGCGACGGAGGTAATCATGGCACTCGATATGCATCATTTAAACCGACTCCTTTGAATAATTAGGTGAACGTAATTAAGCGCCTTAGGCTTACGAATCCAATGGGAATTTCTCCCATACCTTTAGTGTGAAAAATGTATGGTGATAAAACTGGACGGAATTGAATCACTTTCAGTCAGTCGCAAAGCGGGGAAATCGCTGGTTGGCTGCAGGCGACTCAAATAAACTCCGACCCTTGTCAATGGACAATTATTGACAAAAAGTTCCCTAACGAATGGTATTCCAATCGACATGCAACATGTTATCCAATGACCATTGATCAAGGGTGTCAATAGATATCGAGAAGATATACACAAATAAGTTGATAAGTATAAAGTTATCGTTGTCCAAAACTGCCCAGTCCCCAGGGTGAAAGTTACGTTGAATGTACATCACATTGTCTGTTGAAACTTCCCATTATATTTCTCAATTTTTTCATTCCGACATCCAGAAAACAGCAGTTCCCTTCACGATTTATCATATAACGAGAAGAAAACCTCCACTCTTAAAATAAGGAGTATTCGATCCATAGAGGCATTTTACAGACACCTATATTATCGTAAATCCATTAGAACCAATGCCATATTCCTACCAGTAAAACCGGGTTCCATGCTCAATAAAGTGTGTGTGTGCAGAAACTAAGAATAGCATTCCTGTCAGTATCCAATGATTGCGTTGAAAAACAGGAATTTAAAACAATAATTTGTACATTTCCTTTTACCTCCACTCACGTCTGTACAATTACTGTACAACCCACGCAATGCCTTTCATAGAACCCATTGATTTTTTTGAGACGCGGCATAAAAGGAACAGAAAATATAGGCGACAAGACTCAGCGATGAGAACACCGATGCCAAGGTTACAAAGGACGCGTTCGTCCGTCCGCCTGCTCGCCTGCATGCCAACGACACCCCCCCCCCTTCCCTCCACCCACCCACATCTCTCGTCCTGAGTCCAAGCCATGCCCACTGCATATTGCATGAAGGCGAACAGAACAACCGCCACTTATGGCATTTCGCGCCAAACGTCTCAGAGTCGTCTGCCTTTTGCCATAGGCGTCACCGCTTTCTTCGAACAAAGAAAAACGGTCCATGAATAACTCACGTGAGGACAAGACGGTGACTGTGGGCGATAAAAGGGTGGATGGATCCTTCGTGAGTGCGATGTTCTCGCGAGATGAATACGGCAGTCTGACGTTAACAGACATCTTTACTATTCTAGAGGACTTAACCTAGAGACTTAGGCCGAAGGAAACTGAGACAGCTGCGAGAGGCAATACGTTAGGAGATCTTCAGTGGTTCAGTTCGGTAAGGTGAGATTCGTTCTATCCCTAGCATGTGGTGGACACCTAGCCAGATATATCAAGGGTGACCTGTTAGTCCTCATCATTTAATGAACACCCTCTTTGGTATCATTTGCTCCATCCCTAGTAACAGAATCAATGATAGCGGAAGGAATGTAAATGCACAACTATGCTCTTGTCGGAATAGGCCAAGAGAAAGGCTGCATATTAATGACACCAATGCCCGAAATCGCCATTCAATTCCTGGGATTTCAACCACATGCCAGGACAGATATCATCGTGCAAGTTGCAATGCCCGTTTTTATTCGTTCACGAGATAGTAGGGCTGAGTGGAAAGATTGGATGCTATGATACCCGACAGATGGATGGATCTATATTCATGACGCTTCAATCAATTCTGGTCATATCGCGTCAATGGGAGAAGGACTGCAGAGTTGAGCCATGTCCCCGGGGGTAACCCCTACTCTTTACGAAGGAGGACATGGGATCTTTATCCTGCGACCACACAGACATGACAACAGCGGAGCCGGAACCACCGACCCACGTGCCGTTAGGCTCTCAGGTGGCCAGAGCACTCAAGGCGAGCGCTCTAACCCACTGAGCTACCCGGCCGGCCCCTTTTTATATAGGACGTCGTCCCATGCGGCGACGGTGCCTTCGTGGCACAGATGGATGCATTATCACAGTCTAGATTCTTCACATCTTTTAATAGGGACAACGACAAGGCTTAATGTTAAATGACTGAACACTCAAATTATTATTACATAAATCCACGCGGTATTTGATAGCAAATAGTCGTAAACAAAACCTCAGCCATACAAAATACACGCAGCGATAGAACTTACAAGCGCGAGAGCATTCCTAATGGACAGGTACTTGACGAGGTTTACTCGCGGCAACGGGTGGAGCAAATCATTAACAAAACAGCGTAAGCGTCGATTAAGCCATGTGTCTTGAGAAAACATTTCCTGCGGTGACATCCTATGCTGCGTATGATCAAACGCTGGCAATTTTACCACCGTAAAATTGCCAGCGTTGTGGTTTTTCCACTTGCTTTAAACATCAAAGCCACGTGCGGGTTGTGAGGCGTGCTGCCCCTGTGTGGTATTGGCATCACTGGCACGGCAGGTCATGTTCAATGTCTACTGGCCTACACAACTCTCGACTGAAGAGTGTGGGGGTGGGGGGTGCAAAAACCACGCCACTCTCCCGAGATCGTGGAAGTCCTTTGCGCGCCGAATGAGAAAGGCCAAAAACCGCCTTGGACATGACAGCGAGTGGCGTGGTCGGCGCAGCTGGGGAAGAACGGCGACGTTTTGTATGGCTTCCCGTGGAAATGACGCGTTCAGTTTATTAGAATGCCACGTGTTAAACTGGCCACCCCCGTGCCCCAGGCCACGTGTTAAACTGGCCAACCCCTATGCCCCAGGCCCCGTGCCCCAGGCCCCGTGCCCCAGGACCGTGCCCCAGGTCCCATGGCCCAGGCCCCGTCCCCCAGGCCCCGTGCCCCAGGCCCCGAGCCCCAGGCCCCGAGCCCCAGGCCCAAGGCCCCGTGCCCCGTGCCCCAGGCCCTGTACCTCAGGCGAGTGCCCCAGGCCCCGTGTCCCATGCCCCAGGCCCCGTGCCCCAGGCCCCGTGCCCCATGCCCCCAGGCCCCGTGCAGGCTGCTGCATGGAGAGCGTTGAATGGCTGGTTACCGTTAGTAGTGCAAGAAGAATACGATATCAGGCAATAAAATAGCTAAAAAAATTGATGCAAACGCAGTTTCCGATGGCGGTCTGCTTAGAGGAACAAAACGCGCCATCTAGCGAATAAACCGGCTCAGTCCATTCTGGGTTCTTACCCAACTGCTCACATCCCATAAGTAGGCAAAGCTAAAGCAACTTGGTCATAAAAAGCCTACGGCGTGTAATAATAGATCGTTGGACAAAATCATTTTCCACACTGCATTGACCCGACGGTGGAAGTACATCTGAACTAGACGGTAGACGCATCGTATCAACCTCCCCAGGCGCAAGAAGCAGCTCTCCCAACGCTACATCTCCCGCTAGATAGCGCCACTATAGCTGGCGTCCGAGTGCCCCGGGGACCAGCGGACAGATGCCTTGCACCGCGCGTCTCCCCGACCGACCCCAGAGGGGTCTTGACATGTCAACAAAGACACAAAACTTAACACGTTCATAGATATAAAAGCCAGAGGCCGTGTTGTGATTAACGGTTGAGTGGGTGAGGGAGGGAGGAAGGGGGGGGGGGGTTATTTCACGGACGAAGGCAGTAAACCTGCAGTTGGCTGGCCACGCCCACCTTTTCGAGTTCATGAAAGACCCAAGGTAGGCATTTCCTCTTGCGCCCAAGGCCTATTCAATATGAACCGTATTTATATTTTTTACGTTGTCTGCATGTGCACGACTTGTGAGGAGCATTGTTGTGTTCCCCGATGGTGACGGTGTACACACTGACTTCGTAAAATGTTGCGGTCAGACCTCTGTATCTTTGACTGTATTCCAATCGTGTTTAAATCAATTTTTAAATCAAGGACCTGTCTTCCCACTGCCTCTTCCTCTAATGGCAACCTTTAACCCCATCCTCGGCTCAGAGCCACATATGGCAATAACTTACAGGTTCTGACACGTTACTCTCCCCAATTAAACACACAATGGGCCTCGGCGATGATAAAAGACGTCCAAAGCAATCACTGAAGTAATACATCAGAGGAGGAATAAAACACACAGATATGGCGATAAGTAGGGAGACTGTCAGAGGTAACTTCCGGTTCTATGAGCAACTTATATCTGACCTTCACCGGCTGAAGCCAACGGAAGCGCTTCCTTCCAACGACACGTACGACGCAATTATAATGTTCTTTCTTTTTTATGTATGCCTTTATTACTATTCCGCATCTTAGTTTTATTGTTGCCTTTATCTTTCACAAGCGCGCTGAGAAATTGAGCAATTAAGCATTCATTCCCGTTTCACGAGCATCAGCAAGTGTTGTTTTTTTATTGTACGTGTTGCGGGCAACTTTAATGATAATCAAAACGAGGTACTATAATTATACCAGAACACAGCGCAATATTCTGATTTATGCATCGGGATGCCTAACAGGGAGAATGTAATCGTGGTTGTTGTTCTTCCCGCTCGACGAAGCGGGCTGGAACTAAAGCTATTAGTGCCAAGTGCACGCGACGCCCTAGGCACGCAGAGCCTTACTGGTTATGAGGGAGATATGTAGTGTTACTGAAGTGTCGTTAATAAAAAACCCACCTTAATACATGTGTCGTATAAAGGTTTAACCAATCACATTTTGCCAAGGAAAGGAAACATACCACGAGCTATGTTAAGATCCCCATATACACCCACGCCACTTTTTTCAATGCACCAGGCAGGATGTTTTTAGCGTGAAGCTTGTGGCATACGATAAGATTTACATCTTAAACGCAAACTAAATCACCATCCCGTACGGTGAACGGTGGAATTGTTACCGTTTTAACTGTTATATACTGGGGTGCACCAGACTTTGGTGCCCCTTTAGCACCGACCCGGCATCAATAGGCCATTAAGGCCCGGCCGGTCCTCGCCAAGATAAAGACGCTCGCTGCGCCGATACCAGCACAGAGCGGAACCAAATAGTGGGACCACCCCGCCATGCAGGGTAAGTAAGACAAGGGCTCTGGCGCATTAAGGCTATTGAGCCGAAGACGTGAAGCGAAGAATTAGCATTTAACGAAGAACGACACATGAAGTATACCCCAGGCAGAGAAGGTTTGCAGTCTTGTTGTAGTTCCGAAAATGTAACGAAATACAATCTTGACATGTGCAATATTGATGTTGTTCAGACCCCATGGGGTGTAAGTGAAGGGCAACATGTCCATGTCAAGGTCATGTACACATCTCGTTATTTGCCAAAACAATTCTGCATTACGAAAGAAGGCAATAGTATCGACACACCTGAACATCAAATAATGTACAAGGATAAATTGCCTCATTGCAATAGACGACTCCCGGTATATGTCTGGCACTAAGCCTGACACGGTAACGCCTTCTAGCAGACGCATCAAGCCCAACTGCCAACAACTTGAGGTCGAATATCTCACGCAAAGCTAATCCCGACACCACGCCCCCTACAGGAGGAAGCCTACAGTCGTATTGCTGATTACACTTTGACAGGGCCAAAAAAGTTCATTCTGAGAGGACCCGATATAACTATTGCCTTCTTGCTCCTGTCGACATCAAAAGCCACATCGTTCGATTGATGTGGCCAGCGCCGGGGAATAAAAACAATGCTTCCTTGATTAACAGTGACCTGCCACCCTTGATGAGTACAGCACGCAATTGTCTGCGAATCACGAATCACTGCGAATCACCCCGAAGGAAATAGCTTTTTTGTTCACAATAGGAGATGGCCTGTTAATTAATTAAAATTGTAATAATATTTTCTTGATTCGCCTGTTACGTTTTGCACGAAGCATGCGTATGGAGTTGTAGATAGTCAGATACAGTAGCGTATTGCAGATTTACCACAATGCGACCCCAAGACAGATCATATTTGTGAGCTCTCACCAAACACTTGTTGTTGCTGCAGGCCAATTTTGTGCACGTGAAGATTAAATTGGGCGAATAGACCGGGTTAATGACATAGGGTTGGAGAAATTTGGCCCCTGATGCACGTACCATGGTGCAGGTTCCCATCCACGACCTGTTGATCTGCCGCTCCTCCTACTTACAAACTGAGCTAGGAGCCTACAAAACCCACCTTCCATCTTCTTCTTCTTCAGGAGGAGAATGGCATGAGGCGACATAACGGTATCCACAACAATTCCAACACAGCTACAACAACAACATGGCGGCTGCCTGTGTTATTACAGGACCAATATTGTAGGGGTTATCACGCTGTTCAAATGCATAACATCGTCATATTACGGACAAACCAACACAATCTGCGGGTCATTTGACAACCGGGTTTAACCGACAACAGGTTCTCGGGGACGTCATAAGACCGACATAAACACCCGGCGGGGAGGCGGCCAGCTGAGGGGGTGTGTGGGGGGTGAGGGAGAGGATGGAGAGCGTTCGGTATTGGGCGACGTGGCTCACCATTACACTGTTGGCCGATGAGACGGTGGTATTATAAACCGCACTTGGTTCAGTGTATTCACCCCGCGGACTCGTTGATGCCAAACAAAGTATGTGTAGCCATTGCGACCCAGGCTGTCCGGGGGCCGGAGAGAGATTACCCACCGGCCGAGGACGAGGAGAACAACAACAACACATGCCGAGTGACCACGGCATGGACGCACTGACGCTTCCACTAACGCGTGAAAACAAGCACCATCACTTCCTTAGAGTGCTGAAACCTGAATAGGGGTCTGGAAGGGGTAAATGGCGTCACGCGACACAGGCATATTTGAAAAATCGACACTAGACTCTGGACCCCCCCCCCCCCTTCCAGACGCCTCCTGATCCTCAGGCCGTATTGTGCAGCGAGATGAATTTCCTCGACCTGTTCTGCTCTTCCTTAGTGGTAAGCCCATGATCCAACTGGTCTGAAAAAAGGAAGTGTCAGCGAGATCTCGGCGCTAATTGGTGTTGGAATGAACACCAGGAGACGCAGGCCAGACAAACATGCCGTCCTATAAAAAAAAACGTCTATTTACCGACACATCGAAGGGCCAACAAATACCCCGAGAAACCTTTTGTAAATTGGTTTTGAAAACAAATCATTATTTCCCACCTGGATATATCACGACCTGTACAATAATACGTGAACAAGTGGCCAGAGTTGTTTTTCGCTCGTGTACATTATTGTCTTATTGTCATCATAGCATCTCTATATATACAATGTATCATTAGCATTCTTCTTTCGATATTGAGTCATTATTCAACTCCATTGCCTCCATCTGTTCTTCACGTTTGTTTTATTGATGAAAGAACATTTATTATTTTTCGGCAATTTTTAACAGAGGTTACACAAAAAAAGCATCCTGCTTAAATCAACCAATAACTTCCATTGTTACATATGTACCTCCCTCAATGGAGAGCGTTCGGGGCGTGCCGAACCGGAAGACATCCGTCATGGCGACGTTAGTGGAGTGATACCCTAGTGTGCCCTTCGCTGTGAGGCGAGCGTCATGCCAGG
The DNA here is from genome assembly GCA_964019135.1 of Arenicola marina. Lineage (NCBI taxonomy): Eukaryota > Metazoa > Annelida > Polychaeta > Arenicolidae > Arenicola > Arenicola marina. The sequence continues at coordinate 15,972,683 of OZ025260.1, read as the reverse complement.
AATATCATGGCTGGCTGCGAAACACGTTTTCACACTCTCGGTATCGCTTGGCATAAACAAGCAGCGTCAACAGCCCGAAGGCAGGACTTCACAACGTGGGCGTACTTAGCTAAGTTGGCGTAAACATATACAAAGCAATTGAATCAAAGCGTTTCTCACTTGTATATTGTGCTAGTTACACAAGCGTTTTTACAACGCGTTATTCAACAAGTTGATTTGATATTTTCTGCGATGGTAAAAATATCTGAAAATTTACTCTTCTCTATTCGGTTTGCGGCTTCAATTGTAGGAGGACACTTTCACCAACGTTAAGCAAACGACTGGACGGCTATTAGTCAAGCCAACACCATAACAGCCGTAAAAGAGATCGCAGAAAAACTATAGCTTTTCAATAAAAGCTAAATGTATCTCCTCGGAATATGTGAAAAAAATAAATATACGCTCGCATTTTTTAGGTAGCACCTATCCATATTATAAAATGGTATTATCCCATTTAGGTGGTCATTCACGTCATTAAGTTATTGATAACCACTTGAAATAAATAATTATTCCAACAAAACAAACATCAACCCATTCATTCCCAGTGCCTGCTCATCAGATGTTGCTTTTAATTGGAAACACAGACATAATCACGTGATCATATGGCGAGATCACGCGACATGTCCTGGCTGTGTCGAGTCGAGAAATCTGCGCCTTCATACCGAAGGTAATGTCATTGTTATTATGATACCTCTGGGTGGATGAATGGATGGACAGCATACAACGACCTCCCTGACGTAGATCAGTATAAATGATGGACAGCAATAATCTTACTTTCCATGTAAGCTGTATCCTCTTTATGTATTGGGCTCTCCTCGCGGTTGTCATCCCCCGTCTCTGTTGGTAGCGTCCCAGAGATGGATCCCTGGTATGCTGATACAAGAGGCAATGACTATTTGTTACCACTGTATATAAGGTGCACCGGCTACTCGTGCTGTCTTGTTTGTATCCAGAAGGGCCAGGAGGCCGTCCATCGATATTTACAGGAAGCCCCCCCCCCCCCACCCGTCCCAACACACTCCCACCCCCGCCTCGAGCCCTATGCCCTCACCTCATCCCGCTGCTGTTTGTAAACAACCGTTGGACTGTGATAAGCAAGCTATGGCGACACTCCGGCAATGGGGAAGCCTCGTGGCGGAAAAGAACAGAAGAAACATGGCGCAGGCAAAACCTGTCAGTCGGTCCTGCGGCTTTATACCGCTGAGCTCTAGCCGTCTCAGCCCGGGGGGCCTCCCCGGTGTAGTGGTTAGAGCCCTAGATGGCAGATCACTAGGTCCTGGTATCCTGTCCTGGATCCGGGCACCTTATCTGGGGCATGTTTCACCCGTTCATCGTCCCGGGAGTTCCTTGGCCCAGTTTAGCCCGTTTTTTGTGGACAAAAGCGGCATAAAACACAAATTCATTTCCTTCCATTTCATTTCCTTCTCAGGGTGCTTCAGCACGTGCTTCTCTCCCCTCCCCTCCATCCCACCACCAATGACAGAAGACCTAACCACTCAAGACACTCCCTGCCATCCGGTACCGTCACCGTCACCGTACCCGGCCTTTACCCCTCAGACTCCCGCCTCGACTCGCACCCCCGTCACACTTCGTACCTGAACCTCAGCCCTCATCTCCCCGCTGTTTCGCATCCCTTAGACTGCCCCACGTTAACACCCGCACCCCACCCCGCACTCCATCCCACCAACCAACCTCACCCCACAGCCGCACCTCAGCCCTCACCCCTTAGACACCCCTCGCTCCGCACCCCCAAACCACCCGGAGGATGCCCTTCCCGCACTGCCGGCGGTATTCCTTCCATCACCCCTGAAGGCCACGTGCGCCTCCCGCCGCCGCGTGTCACTTCAGACGAGAGCGGGCGGAACACTCTCCAGACCGGATCGGCCGCTGGGGGGCAGCACTACACGTGGTCAGGCCCCTGAAGAACGTCCCACGAAGAAAAAGCATTCAGGCGACGGGAGATGATCATGGCACTCGATATGCATCATTTAAACCGACTCCTTTGAATAATTAGGTGAACGTAATTAAGCGCCTTAGGCTTACGAATCCAATGGGAATTTCTCCCATACCTTTAGTGTGAAAAATGTATGGTGATAAAACTGGACGGAATTGAATCACTTTCAGTCAGTCGCAAAGCGGGGAAATCGCTGGTTGGCTGCAGGCGACTCAAATAAACTCCGACCCTTGTCAATGGACAATTATTGACAAAAAGTTCCCTAACGAATGGTATTCCAATCGACATGCAACATGTTATCCAATGACCATTGATCAAGGGTGTCAATAGATATCGAGAAGATATACACAAATAAGTTGATAAGTATAAAGTTATCGTTGTCCAAAACTGCCCAGTCCCCAGGGTGAAAGTTACGTTGAATGCACATCACATTGTCTGTTGAAACTTCCCATTATATCTCTCAATTTTTTCATTCCGACATCCAGAAAACAGCAGTTCCCTTCACGATTTATCATATAACGAGAAGAAAACCTCCACTCTTAAAATAAGGAGTATTCGATCCTTAGAGGCATTTTACAGACACCTATATTATCGTAAATCCATTAGAACCAATGCCATATTCCTACCAGTAAAACCGGTTTCCATCCTCAATAAAGTGTGTGTGTGCAGAAACTAAGAATAGCATTCCTGTCAGTATCCAATGATTGCGTTCACAAACAGGAATTTAAAACAATAATTTGTACATTTCCTTTTACCTCCACTCACGTCTGTACAATTACTGTACAACCCACGCAATGCCTTTCATAGAACCCATTGATTTTTTTGAGACGCGGCATAAAAGGAACAGAAAATATAGGCGACAAGACTCAGCGATGAGAACACCGATGCCAAGGTTACAAAGGACGCGTTCGTCCGTCCGCCTGCTCGCCTGCATGCCAACGACACTCCCCCCCCCCCTTCCCTCCACCCACCCACATCTCTCGTCCTGAGTCCAAGCCATGCCCACTGCATATTGCATGAAGGCGAACAGAACAACCGCCACTTATGGCATTTCGCGCCAAACGTCTCAGAGTGTCATCTGCCTTTTGCCATAGGCGTCACCGCTTTCTTCGAACAAAGAAAAACGGTCCATGAATAACTCACGTGAGGACAAGACGGTGACTGTGGGCGATAAAAGGGTGGATGGATCCTTCGTGAGTGCGATGTTCTCGCGAGATGAATACGGCAGTCTGACGTTAACAGACATCTTTAGTATTCTAGAGGACTTAACCTAGAGACTTAGGCCGAAGGAAACTGAGACAGCTGCGAGAGGCAATACGTTAGGAGATCTTCAGTGGTTCAGTTCGGTAAGGTTAGATTCGTTCTATCCCTAGCATGTGGTGGACACCTAGCCAAATATATCAAGGGTGACCTGTTAGTCCTCATCATTTAATGAACACCCTATTTGGTATCATTTGCTCCATCCCTAGTAACAGAATCAATGATAGCGGAAGGAATGTAAATGCACAACTATGCTCTTGTCGGAATAGGCCAGGGGAAAGGCTGCATATTAATGACACCAATGCCCGAAACCGCCATTCAATTCCTGGGATTTCAACCACATGCCAGGACAGATATCATCGTGCAAATTGCAATGCCCGTTTTTATTCGTTCACGAGATAGTAGGGCTGAGTGGAAAGATTGGATGCTATGATACCCGACAGATGGATGGATCTATATTCATGACGCTTCAATCAATTCTGGTCATATCGCGTCAATGGGAGAAGGACTGCAGAGTTGAGCCATGTCCCCGGGGGTAACCCCTACTCTTTACGAAGGAGGACATGGGATCTTTATCCTGCGACCACACAGACATGACAACAGCGGAGCGGGAACCACCGACCCACGTGCCGTTAGGCTCTCAGGTGGCCAGAGCACTCAAGACGAGCGCTCTAACCCACTGAGCTACCCGGCCGGCCCCTTTTTATATAAGACGTCGTCCCATGCGGCGACGGTGCCTTCGTGGCACAGATGGATGCATTGTCACAGTCTAGATTCTTCACATCTTTTAAGAGGGACAACGACAAGGCTTAATGTTAAATGACTGAACACTGAAATTATTATTACATAAATCAACGCGGTATTTGATAGCAAATAGTCGTAAACAAAACCTCAGCCATACAAAATACACGCAGCGATAGAACTTACAAGCGCGAGAGCATTCCTAATGGACAGGTACTTGACGAGGTTTACTCGCGGCAACGGGTGGAGCAAGTCACTAACAAAACAGCGTAAGCGTCGATTAAGCCATGTGTCTTGAGAAAACATTTCCTGCGGTGACGTCCTATGCTGCGTATGATCAAACGCTGGCAATTTTACCAGCGTAAAATTGCCAGCGTTGTGGTTTTTCCACTTGCTTTAAACATCAAAGCCACGTGCGGGTTGTGAGGCGTGCTGCCCCTGTGTGGCATTGGCACCACTGGCACGGCAGGTCATGTTCAATGTCTACTGGCCTACACAACTCTCGACTGAAGAGTGTGGGGGCGGGGGGTGTAAAAACCACGCCACTCTCCCGAGATCGTGGAAGTCCTTTGCGCGCCGAATGAGAATAGCCATAAAAAGCCTTGGACTTGACACTGAGTGGCGTGGTCGGCGCAGCTGGGGAAGAACGGCGACGTTTTGTATGGCTTCCCGTGGAAATGACGTGTTCAGTTTATTAGAATGCCACGTGTTAAACTGGCCACCCCCGTGCCCCAGGCCACGTGTTAAACTGGCCAACCCCCGTGCCCCAGGCCCCGTGCCCCAGGACCGTGCCCCAGGTCCCATGGCCCAGGCCCCGTGCCCCAGGCCCCGTGCCCCGTGCCCCGTGCCCCAGGCCCTGTACCTCAGGCGAGTGCCCCAGGCCCCGTGTCCCATGCCCCAGGCCCCGTGCCCCAGGCACCGTGCCCCGTGCCCCCAGGCCCCGTGCAGGCTGCTGCATGGAGAGCGTTGAATGGCTGGTTACCGTTAGTAGTGCAAGAAGAATACGATATCAGGCAATAAAATAGCTAACAAAATTGATGCAAATGCAGTTTCCGATGGCGGTCTGCTCAGAGGAACAAAACGCGCCATCTAGCGAATAAACCTGCTCAGTCCATTCTGGGTTCTTACCCAACTGCTCACATCCCATAAGTAGGCAAAGCTAAAGCAACTTGGTCATAAAAGGCCTACGGCGTGTAATAATAGATCGTTGGACAAAATCATTTTCCACACTGCATTGACCCGACGGTGGAAGCACATCTGAACTAGACGGTAGACGCATCGTATCAACCTCCCCAGGCGCAAGAAGCAGCTCTCCCAACGCTACATCTCCCGCTAGATAGCGCCACTACAGCTGGCGTCCGAGTGCCCAGGGGACCAGCGGACAGATGCCTTGCACCGCGCGTCTCCCCGACCGACCGCAGAGGGGTCTTGACACGTCAACAAAGACACAAAACTTAACACGTCCATAGGTATAAAACCCGTGTCCTGCAGAGGCCGTGTTGTGGTTAACGGTTGATTGGGTGAGGGAGGGAGGGAGGGGGGGGGGGGGGGTTATTTCACGGACGAAGGCAGTAAACCTGCAGTTGGCTGGCCACGCCCACCTTTTCGAGTTCGTGAAAGACCCAAGGTAGGCATTTCCTCTTGCGCCCAAGGCCTATTCAATATGAACCGTATTTATATTTTCTTACGTTGTCTGCATGTGCACGACTTGTGAGGAGCATTGTTGTGTTCCCCGATGGTGACGGTGTACACACTGACTTCGTAAAATGTTGCGGCCAGACCTCTGTATCTTTGACTGTATTCCAATCGTGTTTAAATCAATTTTTAAATCAAGGACCTGTCTTCCCACTGCCTCTTCCTCTAATGGCAACCCTTAACCCAATCCTCGGCTCAGAGCCAGATATGGCAATAACTTACAGGTTCTGACACGTTACTCTCCCCAATTAAACACACAATGGGCCTCGGCGATGATAAAAGACGTCCAAAGCAATCACTGGAGTAATACATCAGAGGAGGAACAAAACCCACAGATATGGCGATAAGTAGGGAGACTGTCTGAGGTAATTTCCGGTTCTATGAGCACCCCATATCTGAACTTCACCGGCTGAAGCCAACGAAAGTGCTTCCTTCCAACGACACGTACGACGCAATTATAATGTTCTTCCATTTTTATGTATGCCTTTATTACTATTCCGCATCTTTGTTTTATTGTTTCCTTTATCTTTCCCAAGCGCGCTGAGAAATTGAGCAATTAAGCATTCATTCCCGTTCCACGAGCATCAGCAAGTGTCGTTTTTTTATTTTACGTGTTGCGGGCAACTTTAATGATAATCAAAACGAGGTACTATAATTATACCAGAACACAGCGCAATATTCTGATTTATGCATCGGGATGCCTAACAGGGAGAATGTAATCGTGGTTGTTGTTCTTCCCGCTCGACGAAGCGGGCTGGAACTAAAGCTATTATTGCCAAGTGCACGCGACGCCCTAGGCACGCAGAGCCTTACTGGTTATGAGGGAGATATGTAGTGTTACTGAAGTGTCGTTAATAAAAAACCCACCTTAATACATGTGTCGTATAAAGGTTTAACCAATCACATTTTGCCAAGGAAAGGAAACATACCACGAGCTATGTTAAGATCCTCATATACACCCACGCCACTTTTTTAAATGCACCAGGCAGGATGTTTTTAGCGTGAAGCTTGTGGCATACGATAAGGTTTACATCTTAAACGCAAACTAAATCACCATCCCGTACGGTGAACGGTGGAATTGTTACCGTTTTAACTGTTATATACTGGGGTGCACCAGACTTCGTGCCCCTTTAGCACCGACCCGGCATCAATAGGCCATTAAGGCCCGGCCGGTCCTCGCCAAGATAAAGACGCTCGCTGCGCCGATACCAGCACAGAGCGGAACCAAATAGTGGGACCACCCCGCCATGCAGGGTAAGTAATACAAGGGCTCTGGCGCATTAAGGCTATTGAGCCGAAGACGTGAAGTGAAGAATTAGCATTTAACGAAGAACCGACACATGAAGTATACCCCAGGCAGAGAAGGTTTGCAGTCTTGTTGTAGTTCCGAAAATGTAACGAAATACAAGCTTGACATGTGCAATATTGATGTTGTTCAGACCCCATGGGGTGTAAGTGAAGGGCAACATGTCCACGTCAAGGTCATGTACACATCTCGTTATTTGCCAAAACAATTCTGCATTACGAAAGAAGGCAATAGTATCGACACACCTGAACATCAAATAATGTACAAGGATAAATTGCCTCATTGCAATAGACGACTCCCGGTATATGTCTGGCACTAAGCCTGACACGGTAACGCCTTCTAGCAGACGCATCAAGCCCAACTGCCAACAACTTGAGGTCGAATATCTCACGCAAAGCTAATCCCGACACCACGCCCCCTACAGGAGGAAGCCTACAGTCGTATTGCTGATTACACTTTGACAGGGCCAAAAAAGTTCATTCTGTGAGGACCCGATATAACTATTGCCTTCTTGCTCCTGTCGACATCAAAGGCCACATCGTTCGATTGATGTGGCCAGCGCCGGGGAATAAAAACAATGCTTCCTTGATTAACAGTGACCTGCCACCCTTGATGAGTACAGCACGCAATTGTCTGCGAATCACGAATCACTGCGAATCACCCCGAAGGAAATAGCTTTTTTGTTCACAATAGGAGATGGCTTGTTAATTAATTAAAATTGTAATAATATTTTCTTGATTCGCCTGTTACGTTTTGCACGAAGCATGCGTATGGAGTTGTAGATAGTCAGATACAGTAGCGTATTGCAGATTTACCACAATGCGACCCCAAGACAGATCATATTTGTGAGCTCTCACCAAACACTTGTTGTTGCTGCAGGCCAAGTTTGTGCACGTGAAGATTAAATTGGGCGAATAGACCGGGTTAATGACATAGGGTTGGAGAAATTTGGCCCCTGATGCAAGTACCATGGTGCAGGTGCCCATCCACGACCTGTTGATCTGCCGCTCCTCCTACTTACAAACTGAGCTAGGACCCTACCAAACCCACCTTCCATCTTCTTCTTCTTCAGGAGGAGAATGGCATGAGGCGACATAACGGTATCAACAACAATTCCAACACAGCTACAACAACAACATGGCGGCTGCCTGTGTTATTACAGGACCAATATTGTAGGGGTTATCACGCTGTTCAAATGCATAACATCGTCATATTACGGACAAACCAACACAATCTGCGGGTCATTTGACAACCGGGTTTAACCGACAACAGGTTCTCGGGGACGTCATAAGACCGACATAAACACCCGGCGGGGAGGCGGCCAGCTGAGGGGGTGTGTGGGGGGTGAGGGAGAGGATGGAGAGCGTTCGGTATTGGGCGACGTGGCTCACCATTACACTGTTGGCCGATGAAACGGTGGTATTATAAACCGCACTTGGTTCAGTGTATTCACCCCGCGGACTCGTTGATGCCAAACAAAGTATGTGTAGCCATTGCGACCCAGGCTGTCCCGGGGCCGGAGAGAGATTACCCACCGGCCGAGGACGAGGAGAACAACAACAACACATGCCGAGTGACCACGGCATGGACGCACTGACGCTTCCACTAACGCGTGAAAACAAGCACCATCACTTCCTTAGAGTGCTGAAACCTGAATAGGGGTCTGGAAGGGGTAAATGGCGTCACGCGACACAGGCATATTTGAAAAATCGACACTAGACTCTGGACCTCCCCCCCCCCCCCTTCCAGACGCCTCCTGATCCTCAGGCCGTATTGTGCAGCGAGATGAATTTCCTCGACCTGTTCTGCTCTTCCTTAGTGGTAAGCCCATGATCCAACTGGTCTGAAAAAAAGGAAGTGTCAGCGAGATCTCGGCGCTAATTGGTGTTGGAATGAACACCAGGAGACGCAGGCCAGACAAAAATGCCGTCCTATAAAAAAAAACGTCTATTTACCGACACATCGAAGGGCCAACAAATACCCCGAGAAACATTTTGTAAATTGGTTTTGAAAACAAATCATTATTTCCCACCTGGATATATCACGACCTGTACAATAATACGTGAACAAGTGGCCAGAGTTGTTTTTCGCTCGTGTACATTATTGTCTTATTGTCATCATAGCATCTCTATATATACAATGTATCATTAGCATTCTTCTTTCGATATTGAGTCATTATTCAACTCCATTGCCTCCATCTGTCCTTCACGTTTGTTTTATTGATGAAAGAACATTTATTATTTTTCGGCAATTTTTAACAGAGGTTACACAAAAAAAGCATCCTGCTTAAATCAACCAATAACTTCCATTGTTACATATGTACCTCCCTCAATGGAGAGCGTTCGGGGCGTGCCGAACCGGAAGACATCCGTCATGGCGACGTTAGTGGAGTGATACCCTAGTGTGCCCTTCGCTGTGAGGCGAGCGTCATGCCAGGAATATCATGGCTGGCTGCGAAACACGTTTTCACACTCTCGGTATCGCTTGGCATAAACAAGCAGCGTCAACAGCCCGAAGGCAGGACTTCACAACGTGGGCGTGCTTAGCTAAGTTGGCGTAAACATATACAAAGCAATTGAATCAAAGCGTTTCTCACTTGTATATTGTGCTAGTTACACAAGCGTTTTTACAACGCGTTATTCAACAAGTTGATTTGATATTTTCTGCGACGGTAAAAATATCTGAAAATTTACTCTTCTCTATTCGGTTTGCGGCTTCAATTGTAGGAGGACACTTTCACCAACGGTAAGCAAACGACTGGACGGCTATTAGTCAAGCCAACACCATAACAGCCGTAAAAGAGATCGCAGAAAAACTATAGCTTTTCAATCAAAGCTAAATGTATCTCCTCGGAATTTGTGAAAAAAATAAATATACGCTCGCATTTTTTAGGTAGCACCTATCCATATTATAAAATGGTATTATCCCATTTAGGTGGTCATTCACGTCATTAAGTTATTGATAACCACTTTAAATAAATAATTATTCCAACAAAACAAACATTAACCCATTCATTCCCAGTGCCTGCTCATCAGATGTTGCTTTTAATTGGAAACACAGACATAATCACGTGATCATATGGCGAGATCACGCGACATGTCCTGGCTGTGTCGAGTCGAGAAATCTGCGCCTTCATACCGAAGGTAATGTCATTGTTATTATGATACCTCTGGGTGGATGAATGGATGGACAGCATACAACGACCTCCCTGACGTAGATCATTATAAATGATGGACAGCAATAATCTTACTTTCCATGTAAGCTGTATCCTCTTTATGTATTGGGCTCTCCTCGCGGTTGTCATCCCCCGTCTCTGTTGGTAGTGTCCCAGAGATGGATCCCTGGTATGCTGATACAAGAGGCAGTGACTATTTGTTACCACTGTATATAAGGTGCACCGGCCACTCGTGCTGTCTTGTTTGTATCCAGAAGGGCCAGGAGGCCGTCCATCGAGATTTACAGGAAGCCCCCCCCCCACCCGTCCCAACACACTCCCACCCCCGCCTCGAGCCCTATGCCCTCACCCCATCCCGCTGCTGTTTGTAAACAACCGTTGGACTGTGATAAGCAAGCTATGGCGACACTCCGGCAATGGGGAAGCCTCGTGGCGGAAAAGAACAGAAGAAACATGGCGCAGGCAAAACCTGTCAGTCGGTCCTGCGGCTTTATACCGCTGAGCTCTAGCCGTCTCAGCCCGGGGGGCCTCCCCGGTGTAGTGGTTAGAGCCCTAGATGGCAGATCACTAGGTCCTGGTATCCTGTCCTGGATCCGGGCACCTTATCTGGGGCATGTTTCACCCGTTCATCGTCCCGGGAGTTCCTTGGCCCAGTTTAGCCCGTTTTGTGTGGACAAAAGCGGCATAAAACACACATTCATTTCCTTCCATTTCATTTCCTTCTCAGGGTGCTTCAGCACGTGCTTCCCTCCCCTCCCCTCCATCCCACCACCAATGACAGAAGACCTAACCACTCAAGACACTCCCTGCCATCCGGTACCGTCACCGTCACCGTACCCGGCCTTTACCCCTCAGACTCCCGCCCCGACTCGCACCCCCGTCACACTTCGTACCTGAACCTCAGCCCTCATCTCCCCGCTGTTTCGCATCCCTTAGACTGCCCCACGTTAACACCCGCACCCCACCCCGCACTCCATCCCACCAACCAACCTCACCCCACAGCCGCACCTCAGCCCTCACCCCTTAGACACCCCTCGCTCCGCACCCCCAAACCACCCGGAGGATGCCCTTCCCGCACTGCCGGCGGTATTCCTTCCATCACCCCTGAAGGCCACGTGCGCCTCCCGCCGCCGCGTGTCACTTCAGACGAGAGTGGGCGGAACACTCTCCAGACCGGATCGGCCGCTGGGGGGCAGCACTAGACGTGGTCAGGCCCCTGAAGAACGTCCCACGTGAAAAAGCATTCAGGCGACGGAGGTAATCATGGCACTCGATATGCATCATTTAAACCGACTCCTTTGAATAATTAGGTGAACGTAATTAAGCGCCTTAGGCTTACGAATCCAATGGGAATTTCTCCCATACCTTTAGTGTGAAAAATGTATGGTGATAAAACTGGACGGAATTGAATCACTTTCAGTCAGTCGCAAAGCGGGGAAATCGCTGGTTGGCTGCAGGCGACTCAAATAAACTCCGACCCTTGTCAATGGACAATTATTGACAAAAAGTTCCCTAACGAATGGTATTCCAATCGACATGCAACATGTTATCCAATGACCATTGATCAAGGGTGTCAATAGATATCGAGAAGATATACACAAATAAGTTGATAAGTATAAAGTTATCGTTGTCCAAAACTGCCCAGTCCCCAGGGTGAAAGTTACGTTGAATGTACATCACATTGTCTGTTGAAACTTCCCATTATATTTCTCAATTTTTTCATTCCGACATCCAGAAAACAGCAGTTCCCTTCACGATTTATCATATAACGAGAAGAAAACCTCCACTCTTAAAATAAGGAGTATTCGATCCATAGAGGCATTTTACAGACACCTATATTATCGTAAATCCATTAGAACCAATGCCATATTCCTACCAATAAAACCGGGTTCCATCCTCAATAAAGTGTGTGTGTGCAGAAACTAAGAATAGCATTCCTGTCAGTATCCAATGATTGCGTTGAAAAACAGGAATTTAAAACAATAATTTGTACATTTCCTTTTACCTCCACTCACGTCTGTACAATTACTGTACAACCCACGCAATGCCTTTCATAGAACCCATTGATTTTTTTGAGACGCGGCATAAAAGGAACAGAAAATATAGGCGACAAGACTCAGCGATGAGAACACCGATGCCAAGGTTACAAAGGACGCGTTCGTCCGTCCGCCTGCTCGCCTGCATGCCAACGACACTCCCCCCCCCTTCCCTCCACCCACCCACATCTCTCGTCCTGAGTCCAAGCCATGCCCACTGCATATTGCATGAAGGCGAACAGAACAACCGCCACTTATGGCATTTCGCGCCAAACGTCTCAGAGTGTCATCTGCCTTTTGCCATAGGCGTCACCGCTTTCTTCGAACAAAGAAAAACGGTCCATGAATAACTCACGTGAGGACAAGACGGTGACTGTGGGCGATAAAAGGGTGGATGGATCCTTCGTGAGTGCGATGTTCTCGCGAGATGAATACGGCAGTCTGACGTTAACAGACATCTTTAGTATTCTAGAGGACTTAACCTAGAGACTTAGGCCGAAGGAAACTGAGACAGCTGCGAGAGGCAATACGTTAGGAGATCTTCAGTGGTTCAGTTCGGTAAGGTTAGATTCGTTCTATCCCTAGCATGTGGTGGACACCTAGCCAAATATATCAAGGGTGACCTGTTAGTCCTCATCATTTAATGAACACCCTATTTGGTATCATTTGCTCCATCCCTAGTAACAGAATCAATGATAGCGGAAGGAATGTAAATGCACAACTATGCTCTTGTCGGAATAGGCCAGGAGAAAGGCTGCATATTAATGACACCAATGCCCGAAACCGCCATTCAATTCCTGGGATTTCAACCACATGCCAGGACAGATATCATCGTGCAAATTGCAATGCCCGTTTTTATTCGTTCACGAGATAGTAGGGTTGAGTGGAAAGATTGTATGCTATGATACCCGACAGATGGATGGATCTATATTTATGACGCTTCAATCAATTCTGGTCATATCGCGTCAATGGGAGAAGGACTGCAGAGTTGAGCCATGTCCCCGGGGGTAACCCCGACTCTTTACGAAGGAGGACATGGGATCTTTATCCTGCGACCACACAGACATGACAAAAGCGGAGCGGGAACCACCGACCCACGTGCCGTTAGGCTCTCAGGTGGCCAGAGCACTCAACACGAGCGCTCTAACCCACTGAGCTACCCGGCCGGCCCCTTTTTATATAGGACGTCGTCCCATGCGGCGACGGTGCCTTCGTGGCACTGATGGATGCATTGTCACAGTCTAGATTCTTCACATCTTTTAAGAGGGACAACGACAAGGCTTAATGTTAAATGACTGAACACTGAAATTATTATTACATAAATCCACGCGGTATTTGATAGCAAATAGTCGTAAACAAAACCTCAGCCATACAAAATACACGCAGTGATAGAACTTAGAAGCGCGAGAGCATTCCTAATGGACAGGTACTTGACGAGGTTTACTCGCGGCAACGGGTGGAGCAAATAATTAACAAAACAGCGTAAGCGTCGATTAAGCCATGTGTCTTGAGAAAACATTTCCTGCGGCGACATCCCATGCTGCGTATGATCAAACGCTGGCAATTTTACCACCGTAAAATTGCCAGCGTTGTGGTTTTTCCACTTGCTTTAAACATCAAAGCCACGTGCGGGTTGTGAGGCGTGGTGCCGCTCTGTGGCATTGGCATCACTGGCACGGCAGGTCATGTTCAATGTCTACTGGCCTACACAACTCTCGACTGAAGAGTGTGGAAGTGGGGGGTGCAAAAACCACGCCACTCTCCCGAGATCGTGGAAGTCCTTTGCGCGCCGAATGAGAAAGGCCAAAAACCGCCTTGGACACGACACCGAGTGGCGTGGTCGGCGCAGCTGGGGAAGAACGGCGACGTTTTGTATGGCTTCCCGTGGAAATGACGTGTTCAGTTTATTAGAATGCCACGTGTTAAACTGGCCACCCCCGTGCCCCAGGCCACGTGTTAAACTGGCCAACCCCCGTGCCCCAGGCCCCGTGCCCCAGGACCGTGCCCCAGGTCCCATGGCCCAGGCCCCGTGCCCCAGGCCCCGTGCCCCAGGCCCCGTGCCCCGTGCCACAGGCCCCGTGCCCCAGGCCCTGTACCTCAGGCGAGTGCCCCAGGCCCCGTGTCCCATGCACCAGGCCCCGTGCCCCAGGCACCGTGCCCCCAGGCCCCGTGCAGGCTGCTGCATGGAGAGCGTTGAATGGATGGTTACCGTTAATAGTGCAAGAAGAATACGATATCAGGCAATAAAATAGCTAAAAAAATTGATGCAAATGCAGTTTCCGATGGCGGTCTGCTCAGAGGAACAAAACGCGCCATCTAGCGAATAAACCGGCTCAGTCCATTCTGGGTTCTTACCCAACTGCTCACATCCCATAAGTAGGCAAAGCTAAAGCAACTTGGTCATAAAAGGCCTACGGCGTGTAATAATAGATCGTTGGACAAAATCATTTTCCACACTGCATTGACCCGACGGTGGAAGTACATCTGAACTAGACGGTAGACGCATCGTATCAACCTCCCCAGGCGCAAGAAGCAGCTCTCCCAACGCTACATCTCCCGCTAGATAGCGCCACTATAGCTGGCGTCCGAGTGCCCCGGGGACCAGCGGACAGATGCCTTGCACCGCGCGTCTCCCCGACCGACCCCAGAGGGGTCTTGACATGTCAACAAAGACACAAAACTTAACACGTTCATAGATATAAAAGCCAGAGGTCGTGTTGTGATTAACGGTTGAGTGGGTGAGGGAGGGAGGGAGGGGGGGGGGGGTTATTTCACGGACGAAGGCAGTAAACCTGCAGTTGGCTGGCCACGCCCACCTTTTCGAGTTCATGAAAGACCCAAGGTAGGCATTTCCTCTTGCGCCCAAGGCCTATTCAATATGAACCGTATTTATATTTTCTTACGTTGTCTGCATGTGCACGACTTGTGAGGAGCATTGTTGTGTTCCCCGATGGTGACGGTGTACACACTGACTTCGTAAAATGTTGCGGTCAGACCTCTGTATCTTTGACTGTATTCCAATCGTGTTTAAATCAATTTTTAAATCAAGGACTTGTCTTCCCACTGCCTCTTCCTCTAATGGCAACCCTTAACCCAATCCTCGGCTCAGAGCCAGATATGGCAATAACTTACAGGTTCTGACACGTTACTCTCCCCAATTAAACACACAATGGGCCTCGGCGATGATAAAAGACGTCCAAAGCAATCACTGAAGTAATACATCAGAGGAGGAATAAAACACACAGATATGGCGATAAGTAGGGAGACTGTTTGAGGTAACTTTCCGGTTCTATGAGCACCCTATATCTGAACTTCACCGGCTGAAGCCAACGAAAGTGCTTCCTTCCAACGATACGTACGACGCAATTATAATGTTCTTTCTTTTTTATGTATGCCTTTATTACTATTCCGCATCTTTGTTTTATTGTTGCCTTTATCTTTCCCAAGCGCGCTGAGAAATTGAGCAATTAAGCATTCATTCCCGGTCCACGAGCATCAGCAAGTGTCGTTTTTTTATTGTACGTGTTGCGGGCAACTTTAATGATAATCAAAACGAGGTACTATAATTATACCAGAACACAGCGCAATATTCTGATTTATGCATCGGGATGCCTGACAGGGAGAATGTAATCGTGGTTGTTGTTCTTCCCGCTCGACGAAGCGGGCTGGAACTAAAGCTATTAGTGCCAAGTGCACGCGACGCCCTAGGCATGCAGAGCCTTACTGGTTATGAGGGAGATATGTAGTGTTACTGAAGTGTCGTTAATAAAAAACCCACCTTAATACATGTGTCGTATAAAGGTTTAACCAATCACATTTTGCCAAGGAAAGGAAACATACCACGAGCTATGTTAAGATCCCCATATACACCCACGCCACTTTTTTCAATGCACCAGGCAGGATGTTTTTAGCGTGAAGCTTGTGGCATACGATAAGGTTTACATCTTAAACGCAAACTAAATCACCATCCCATACGGTGAACGGTGGAATTGTTACCGTTTTAACTGTTATATACTGGGGTGCACCAGACTTTGGTGCCCCTTTAGCACCGACCCGGCATCAATAGGCCATTAAGGCCCGGCCGGTCCTCGCCAAGATAAAGACGCTCGCTGCGCCGATACCAGCACAGAGGGGAACCAAATAGTGGGACCACCCCGCCATGCAGGGTACGTAAGACAAGGGCTCTGGCGCATTAAGGCTATTGAGCCGAAGACGTGAAGCGAAGAATTAGCATTTAACGAAGAGCGACACATGAAGTATACCCCAGGCAGAGAAGGTTTGCAGTCTTGTTGTAGTTCCGAAAATGTAACGAAATACAAGCTTGACATGTGCAATATTGATGTTGTTCAGACCCCATGGGGTGTAAGTGAAGGGCAACATGTCCACGTCAAGGTCATGTACACATCTCGTTATTTGCCAAAACAATTCCGCATTACGAAAGAAGGCAATATTATCGACACACCTGAACATCAAATAATGTACAAGGATAAATTGCCTCATTGCAATAGACGACTCCCGGTATATGTCTGGCACTAAGCCTGACACGGTAACGCCTTCTAGCAGACGCATCAAGCCCAACTGCCAACAACTTGAGGTCGAATATCTCACGCAAAGCTAATCCCGACACCACGCCCCCTACAGGAGGAAGCCTACAGTCGTATTGCTGATTACACTTTGACGGGGCCAAAAAAGTTGATTCTGTGAGGACCCGATATAACTATTGCCTTCTTGCTCCTGTCGACATCAAAGGCCACATCGTTCGATTGATGTGGCCAGCGCCGGGGAATAAAAACAATGCTTCCTTGATTAACAGTGACCTGCCACCCTTGATGAGTACAGCACGCAATTGTCTGCGAATCACGAATCACTGCGAATCACCCCGAAGGAAATAGCTTTTTTGTTCACAATAGGAGATGGCCTGTTAATTAATTAAAATTGTAATAATATTTTCTTGATTCGCCTGTTACGTTTTGCACGAAGCATGCGTATGGAGTTGTAGATAGTCAGATACAGTAGCGTATTGCGGATTTACCACAATGCGACCCCAAGACAGATCATATTTGTGAGCTCTCACCAAACAGTTGTTGCAGGCCAATTTTGTGCACGTGAAGATTAAATTGGGCGAATAGACCGGGTTAATGACATAGGGTTGGAGAAATTTGGCCCCTGATGCAAGTACCATGGTGCAGGTTCCCATCCACGACCTGTTGATCTGCCGCTCCTCCTACTTACAAACTGAGCTAGGAGCCTACAAAACCCATCTTCCATCTTCTTCTTCTTCAGGAGGAGAATGGCATGAGGCGACATAACGGTATCAACAACAATTCCAACACAGCTACAACAACAACATGGCGGCTGCCTGTGTTATTACAGGACCAATATTGTAGGGGTTATCACGCTGTTCAAATGCATAACATCGTCATATTACGGACAAACCAACACAATCTGCGGGTCATTTGACAACCGGGTTTAACCGACAACAGGTTCTCGGGGACGTCATAAGACCGACATAAACACCCGGCGGGGAGGCGGCCAGCTGAGGGGGTGTGTGGGGGGTGAGGGAGAGGATGGAGAGCGTTCGGTATTGGGCGACGTGGCTCACCATTACACTGTTGGCCGATGAGACGGTGGTATTATAAACCGCACTTGGTTCAGTGTATTCACCCCGCGGACTCGTTGATGCCAAACAAAGTATGTGTAGCCATTGCGACCCAGGCTGTCCCGGGGCCGGAGAGAGATTACCCACCGGCCGAGGACGAGGAGAACAACAACAACACATGCCGAGTGACCACGGCATGGACGCACTGACGCTTCCACTAACGCGTGAAAACAAGCACCATCACTTCCTTAGAGTGCTGAAACCTGAATAGGGGTCTGGAAGGGGTAAATGGCGTCACGCGACACAGGCATATTTGAAAAATCGACACTAGACTCTGGACCCCCCCCCCCCCCCCCGCTTCCAGACGCCTCCTGATCCTCAGGCCGTATTGTGCAGCGAGATGAATTTCCTCGACCTGTTCTGCTCTTCCTTAGTGGTAAGCCCATGATCCAACTGGTCTGAAAAAAAGGAAGTGTCAGCGAGATCTCGGCGCTAATTGGTGTTGGAATGAACACCAGGAGACGCAGGCCAGACAAACATGCCGTCCTATAAAAAAAAACGTCTATTTACCGACACATCGAAGGGCCAACAAATACCCAGAGAAACATTTTGTAAATTGGTTTTGAAAACAAATCATTATTTCCCACCTGGATATATCACGACCTGTACAATAATACGTGAACAAGTGGCCAGAGTTGTTTTTCGCTCGTGTACATTATTGTCTTATTGTCATCATAGCATCTCTATATATACAATGTATCATTAGCATTCTTCTTTCGATATTGAGTCATTATTCAACTCCATTGCCTCCATCTGTTCTTCACGTTTGTTTTATTGATGAAAGAACATTTATTATTTTTCGGCAATTTTTAACAGAGGTTACACAAAAAAAGCATCCTGCTTAAATCAACCAATAACTTCCATTGTTACATATGTACCTCCCTCAATGGAGAGCGTTCGGGGCGTGCCGAACCGGAAGACATCCGTCATGGCGACGTTAGTGGAGTGATACCCTAGTGTGCCCTTCGCTGTGAGGCGAGCGTCATGCCAGGAATATCATGGCTGGCTGCGAAACACGTTTTCACACTCTCGGTATCGCTTGGCATAAACAAGCAGCGTCAACAGCCCGAAGGCAGGACTTCACAACGTGGGCGTACTTAGCTAAGTTGGCGTAAACATATACAAAGCAATTGAATCAAAGCGTTTCTCACTTGTATATTGTGCTAGTTACACAAGCGTTTTTACAACGCGTTATTCAACAAGTTGATTTGATATTTTCTGCGATGGTAAAAATATCTGAAAATTTACTCTTCTCTATTCGGTTTGCGGCTTCAATTGTAGGAGGACACTTTCACCAACGTTAAGCAAACGACTGGACGGCTATTAGTCAAGCCAACACCATAACAGCCGTAAAAGAGATCGCAGAAAAACTATAGCTTTTCAATCAAAGCTAAATGTATCTCCTCGGAATATGTGAAAAAAATAGATATACGCTCGCATTTTTTAGGTAGCACCTATCCATATTATAAAATGGTATTATCCCATTTAGGTGGTCATTCACGTCATTAAGTTATTGATAACCACTTGAAATAAATAATTATTCCAACAAAACAAACATTAACCCATTCATTCCCAGTGCCTGCTCATCAGATGTTGCTTTTAATTGGAAACACAGACATAATCATGTGATCATATGGCGAGATCACGCGACATGTCCTGGCTGTGTCGAGTCGAGAAATCTGCGCCTTCACACCGAAGGTAATGTCATTGTTATTATGATACCTCTGGGTGGATGAATGGATGGACAGCATACAACGACCTCCCTGACGTAGATCAGTATAAATGATGGACAGCAATAATCTTACTTTCCATGTAAGCTGTATCCTCTTTATGTATTGGGCTCTCCTCGCGGTTGTCATCCCCCGTCTCTGTTGGTAGTGTCCCAGAGATGGATCCCTGGTATGCTGATACAAGAGGCAGTGACTATTTGTTACCACTGTATATAAGGTGCACCGGCCACTCGTGCTGTCTTGTTTGTATCCAGAAGGGCCAGGAGGCCGTCCATCGAGATTTACAGGAAGCACCCCCCCCCCACCCGTCCCAACACACTCCCACCCCCACCTCGAGCCCTATGCCCTCACCCCATCCCGCTGCTGTTTGTAAACAACCGTTGGACTGTGATAAGCAAGCTATGGCGACACTCCGGCAATGGGGAAGCCTCGTGGCGGAAAAGAACAGAAGAAACATATCGCAGGCAAAACCTGTCAGTCGGTCCTGCGGCTTTATACCGCTGAGCTTTAGCCGTCTCAGCCCGGGGGGCCTCCCCGGTGTAGTGGTTAGAGCCCAAGATCGCAGATCAATAGGTCCTGGTATCCTGTCCTGGATCCGGGCACCTTATCTGGGGCATGTTTCATCCGTTCATCGTCCCGGGAGTTCCTTGGCCCAGTTTAGCCCGTTTTGTGTGGACCAAAGCGGCATAAAACACAAATTCATTTCCTTCTCAGGGTGCTTCAGCACGTGCTTCCCTCCCCTCCCCTCCATCCCACCACCAACGACAAAAGATCTAAGCCCTTAGACACTCCCTGCCATCCGGTACCGTCACAATCACCTCACTCGGCACCTTGACCTCACCCCACCCGGTACCGTCATCCTCACCCCACCCGGCACCCCGACTTCACCCCTTTGGACCCCCCCTCGCCCCTCACCGCACCCGGCCTTCACCCCTCTGACTCCCGCCCCGCCTCGCACCCGCACTCCACCCCACCCAGCCACCTGACCCCTTAGACACCCCTCGCCCCGCCCCTCGCCTCCAAACCACCCGGAGGATGCCCTTCCCGCACTGCCGGCGGTGTTCCTTCCACCACCCCTGAAGGCCACGTGCGCCTCCCGCCGCCCAGTGTCACTTCAGACGAGAGTGAGCGGAACACTCTCCAGACCGGATCGGCCGCTGGGGGGCAGCACTACACGTGGTCAGGCCCCTGAAGAACGTCCCACGGACAAAAAGCATTCGGGCGACGGAGAAAATCATGGCACTCGATATGCATCATTTAAACCGACTCCTTTGAATAATTAGGTGAACGTAATTAAGCGCCTTAGGCTTACGAATCCAATGGAAATTCCTCCCATACTTTTAGTGTGAAAAATGTATGGTGATAAAACCGGACGGAATTGAATCCCTTTCAGTCAGTCGCAAAGCGGGGAAATCGCTGGTTGCCTGCAGGCGACTAAATCGAGATAGATATCGAGAAGATATACCCAAATAAGTTTATAAGTATGAAGTTATCGTCGTCCAAAACTGCCCAGTCCCCAGGGTGAAAGTTACGTTAAATGTACATCACACTGTTTGTCGAAACACTTCCCATTATATGTCTCAAGTTGTTCATTCCGACATCCAGAAAACTCCAGTTCCCTTCACGGTATATCATATGACGAGAAGAAAACATTCACTCTTAAAACAAGGAGTATTCGATCCATAGAGGCATTTTACAGACACCTATATTATCGTAAATCCATTAGAACCAATGCCATATTCCTACCAGTAAAACCGGGTTCCATGCTCAATAAAGTGTGTGTGTGCAGAAACTAAGAATAGCATTCCTGTCAGTATCCAATGTTTGCGTTGAAAAACATGAATTTAAAACAACAATTTCTACATTTCCTTATACTTCCACTCACGTCTGTACAATTACTGTACAACCCACGGAAAGGCCTTTCATAGAACCCATTGAATTTTTTGGGACGCGGCATAAAAGAAACAGAAAATCCAGGCGACAAGACTCAGCGATGAGAACGCCGATGCCAAGGTTACAAAAGGACGCGTTCGTCCGTCCGCCTGCATGCCTACATGCCAACGACCCCCACCCCCGCCCCTCTCCCCTCCACCCACCCACATCTCTCGTCCTGAGTCCAAGCCATGCCCACTGCATATTGCATGAAGGCGAACAGAACAACCGCCACTTATGGCATTTCGCGCCAAACGTCTCAGTGTCATCTGCCTTTTGCCATAGGCGTCACCGCTTTCTTCGAACAAAGAAAAACGGTCCATGAATAACTCACGTGAGGACAAGACGGTGACTGTGGGCGATAAAAGGGTGGATGGATCCTTCGTGAGTGCGATGTTCTCGCGAGATGAATACGGCAGTCTGACGTTAACAGACATCTTTACTATTCTAGAGGACTTAACCTAGAGACTTAGGCCGAAGGAAACTGAGACAGCTGCGAGAGGCAATACGTTAGGAGATCTTCAGTGGTTCAGTTCGGTAAGGTGAGATTCGTTCTATCCCTAGCATGTGGTGGACACCTAGCCAGATATATCAAGGGTGACCTGTTAGTCCTCATCATTTAATGAACACCCTCTTTGGTATCATTTGCTCCATCCCTAGTAACAGAATCAATGATAGCGGAAGGAATGTAAATGCACAACTATGCTCTTGTCGGAATAGGCCAAGAGAAAGGCTGCATATTAATGACACCAATGCCCGAAATCGCCATTCAATTCCTGGGATTTCAACCACATGCCAGGACAGATATCATCGTGCAAGTTGCAATGCCCGTTTTTATTCGTTCACGAGATAGTAGGGCTGAGTGGAAAGATTGGATGCTATGATACCCGACAGATGGATGGATCTATATTCATGACGCTTCAATCAATTCTGGTCATATCGCGTCAATGGGAGAAGGACTGCAGAGTTGAGCCATGTCCCCGGGGGTAACCCCTACTCTTTACGAAGGAGGACATGGGATCTTTATCCTGCGACCACACAGACATGACAACAGCGGAGCCGGAACCACCGCCCTACGTGCCGTTAGGCTCTCAGGTGGCCAGAGCACTCAAGGCGAGCGCTCTAACCCACTGAGCTACCCGGCCGGCCCCTTTTTATATAGGACGTCGTCCCATGCGGCGACGGTGCCTTCGTGGCACAGATGGATGCATTATCACAGTCTAGATTCTTCACATCTTTTAAGAGGGACAACGACAAGGCTTAATGTTAAATGACTGAACACTCAAATTATTATTACATAAATCCACGCGGTATTTGATAGCAAATAGTCGTAAACAAAACCTCAGCCATACAAAATACACGCAGCGATAGAACTTACAAGCGCGAGAGCATTCCTAATGGACAGGTACTTGACGAGGTTTACTCGCGGCAACGGGTGGAGCAAATCATTAACAAAACAGCGTAAGCGTCGATTAAGCCATGTGTCTTGAGAAAACATTTCCTGCGGTGACATCCTATGCTGCGTATGATCAAACGCTGGCAATTTTACCACCGTAAAATTGCCAGCGTTGTGGTTTTTCCACTTGCTTTAAACATCAAAGCCACGTGCGGGTTGTGAGGCGTGCTGCCCCTGTGTGGTATTGGCATCACTGGCACGGCAGGTCATGTTCAATGTCTACTGGCCTACACAACTCTCGACTGAAGAGTGTGGGGGTGGGGGGTGCAAAAACCACGCCACTCTCCCGAGATCGTGGAAGTCCTTTGCGCGCCGAATGAGAAAGGCCAAAAACCGCCTTGGACATGACAGCGAGTGGCGTGGTCGGCGCAGCTGGGGAAGAACGGCGACGTTTTGTATGGCTTCCCGTGGAAATGACGTGTTCAGTTTATTAGAATGCCACGTGTTAAACTGGCCACCCCCGTGCCCCAGGCCACGTGTTAAACTGGCCAACCCCTATGCCCCAGGCCCCGTGCCCCAGGCCCCGTGCCCCAGGACCGTGCCCCAGGTCCCATGGCCCAGGCCCCGTGCCCCAGGCCCCGTGCCCCAGGCCCCGAGCCCCAGGCCCAAGGCCCCGTGCCCCGTGCCCCAGGCCCTGTACCTCAGGCGAGTGCCCCAGGCCCGGTGTCCCATGCCCCAGGCCCCGTGCCCCAGGCCCCGTGCCCCATGCCCCCAGGCCCCGTGCAGGCTGCTGCATGGAGAGCGTTGAATGGCTGGTTACCGTTAGTAGTGCAAGAAGAATACGATATCAGGCAATAAAATAGCTAAAAAAATTGATGCAAACGCAGTTTCCGATGGCGGTCTGCTTAGAGGAACAAAACGCGCCATCTAGCGAATAAACCGGCTCAGTCCATTCTGGTTCTTACCCAACTGCTCACATCCCATAAGTAGGCAAAGCTAAAGCAACTTGGTCATAAAAGGCCTACGGCGTGTAATAATAGATCGTTGGACAAAATCATTTTCCACACTGCATTGACCCGACGGTGGAAGTACATCTGAACTAGACGGTAGACGCATCGTATCAACCTCCCCAGGCACAAGAAGCAGCTCTCCCAACGCTACATCTCCCGCTAGATAGCGCCACTATAGCTGGCGTCCGAGTGCCCCGGGGACCAGCGGACAGATGCCTTGCACCGCGCGTCTCCCCGACCGACCCCAGCGGACAGAGGCCTTGCACCGCGCGTCTCCCCGACCGACCGCAGAGGGGTCTTGACGCGTCAACAAAGACACACAACTTAACACGTCCATAGATATAAAAGCCAGAGGCCGTGTTGTGATTAACGGTTGAGTGGGTGAGGGAGGGAGGGAGGGGGGGGGGGGAGGGTTATTTCACGGACGAAGGCAGTGAACCTGCAGTTGGCTGGCCACGCCCACCTTTTCGAGTTCATGAAAGACCCAAGGTAGGCATTTCCTCTTGCGCCCAAGGCCTATTCAATATGAACCGTATTTATATTTTCTTACGTTGTCTGCATGTGCACGACTTGTGAGGAGCATTGTTGTGTTCCCCGATGGTGACGGTGTACACACTGACTTCGTAAAATGTTGCGGTCAGACCTCTGTATCTTTGACTGTATTCCAATCGTGTTTAAATCAATTTTTAAATCAAGGACCTGTCTTTCCACTGCCTCTTCCTCTAATGGCAACCCTTAACCCAATCCTCGGCTCAGAGCCAGATATGGCAATAACTTACAGGTTCTGACACGTTACTCTCCCCAATTAAACACACAGTGGGCCTCGGCGATGATAAAAGACGTCCAAAGCAATCACTGAAGTAATACATCAGAGGGGGACTAAAACACACAGATATGGCGATAAGTAGGGAGACTGTCAGAGGTAATTTCCGGTTCTATGAGCAACTTATATCTGACCTTCACCGGCTGAAGCCAACGGAAGCGCTTCCTTCCAACGACACGTACGACGCAATTATAATGTTCTTCCATTTTCATGTATGCCTTTATTACTATTCCGCATCTTTGTTTTATTGTTTCCTTTATCTTTCCCAAGCGTGCTGAGAAATTGAGCAATTAAGCATTCATTCCCGTTCCACGAGCATCAGCAAGTGTTGTTTTTTTATTGTACGTGTTGCGGGCAACTTTAATGATAATCAAAACGAGGTACTATAATTATACCAGAACACAGCGCAATATTCTGATTTATGCATCGAGATGCCTAACAGGGAGAATGTAATCGTGGTTTTTGTTCTTCCCGCTCGACGAAGCGGGCTGGAACTAAAGCTATTATTGCCAAGTGCACGCGACGCCCTAGGCACGCAGAGCCTTACTGGTTATGAGGGAGATATGTAGTGTTACTGAAGTGTCGTTAATAAAAAACCCACCTTAATACATGTGTCGTATAAAGGTTTAACCAATCACATTTTGCCAAGGAAAGGAAACATACCACGAGCTATGTTAAGATCCCCATATACACCCACGCCACTTTTTTCAATGCACCAGGCAGGATGTTTTTAGCGTGAAGCTTGTGGCATACGATAAGGTTTACATCTTAAACGCAAACTAAATCACCATCCCATACGGTGAACGGTGGAATTGTTACCGTTTTAACTGTTATATACTGGGGTGCACCAGACTTTGGTGCCCCTTTAGCACCGACCCGGCATCAATAGACCATTAAGGCCCGGCCGGTCCTCGCCAAGATAAAGACGCTCGCTGCGCCGATACCAGCACAGAGCGGAACCAAATAGTGGGACCACCCCGCCATGCAGGGTAAGTAATACAAGGGCTCTGGCGCATTAAGGCTATTGAGCCGAAGACGTGAAGCGAAGAATTAGCATTTAACGAAGAACCGACACATGAAGTATACCCCAGGCAGAGAAGGTTTGCAGTCTTGTTGTAGTTCCGAAAATGTAACGAAATACAAGCTTGACATGTGCAATATTGATGTTGTTCAGACCCCATGGGGTGTAAGTGAAGGGCAACATGTCCACGTCAAGGTCATGTACACATCTCGTTATTTGCCAAAACAATTCTGCATTACGAAAGAAGGCAATAGTATCGACACACCTGAACATCAAATAATGTACAAGGATAAATTGCCTCATTGCAATAGACGACTCCCGGTATATGTCTGGCACTAAGCCTGACACGGTAACGCCTTCTAGCAGACGCATCAAGCCCAACTGCCAACAACTTGAGGTCGAATATCTCACGCAAAGCTAATCCCGACACCACGCCCCCTACAGGAGGAAGCCTACAGTCGTATTGCTGATTACACTTTGACAGGGCCAAAAAAGTTGATTCTGTGAGGACCCGATATAACTATTGCCTTCTTGCTCCTGTCGACATCAAAGGCCACATCGTTCGATTGATGTGGCCAGCGCCGGGGAATAAAAACAATGCTTCCTTGATTAACAGTGACCTGCCACCCTTGATGAGTACATCACGCAATTGTCTGCGAATCACGAATCACTGCGAATCACCCCGAAGGAAATAGCTTATTTGTTCACAATAGGAGAGGGCCTGTTAATTAATTAAAATTGTAATAATATTTTCTTGATTCGCCTGTTACGTTTTGCACGAAGCATGCGTATGGAGTTGTAGATAGTCAGATACAGTAGCGTATTGCAGATTTACCACAATGCGACCCCAAGACAGATCATATTTGTGAGCTCTCACCAAACACTTGTTGTTGCTGCAGGCCAATTTTGTGCACGTGAAGATTAAATTGGGCGAATAGACCGGGTTAATGACATAGGGTTGGAGAAATTTGGCCCCTGATGCAAGTACCATGGTGCAGGTTCCCATCCACGACCTGTTGATCTGCCGCTCCTCCTACTTACAAACTGAGCTAGGAGCCTACCAAACCCATCTTCCATCTTCTTCTTCTTCAGGAGGAGAATGGCATGAGGCGACATAACGGTATCAACAACAATTCCAACACAGCTACAACAACAACATGGCGGCTGCCTGTGTTATTACAGGACCAATATTGTAGGGGTTATCACGCTGTTCAAATGCATAACATCGTCATATTACGGACAAACCAACACAATCTGCGGGTCATTTGACAACCGGGTTTAACCGACAACAGGTTCTCGGGGACGTCATAAGACCGACATAAACACCCGGCGGGGAGGCGGCCAGCTGAGGGGGGTGTGTGGGGGGTGAGGGAGAGGATGGAGAGCGTTCGGTATTGGGCGACGTGGCTCACCATTACACTGTTGGCCGATGAGACGGTGGTATTATAAACCGCACTTGGTTCAGTGTATTCACCCCGCGGACTCGTTGATGCCAAACAAAGTATGTGTAGCCATTGCGACCCAGGCTGTCCCGGGGCCGGAGAGAGATTACCCACCGGCCGAGGACGAGGAGAACAACAACAACACATGCCGAGTGACCACGGCATGGACGCACTGACGCTTCCACTAACGCGTGAAAACAAGCACCATCACTTCCTTAGAGTGCTGAAACCTGAATAGGGGTCTGGAAGGGGTAAATGGCGTCACGCGACACAGGCATATTTGAAAAATCGACACTAGACTCTGGACCCCCCCCCCCCACCCTTCCAGACGCCTCCTGATCCTCAGGCCGTATTGTGCAGCGAGATGAATTTCCTCGACCTGTTCTGCTCTTCCTTAGTGGTAAGCCCATGATCCAACTGGTCTGAAAAAAAGGAAGTGTCAGCGAGATCTCGGCGCTAATTGGTGTTGGAATGAACACCAGGAGACGCAGGCCAGACAAACATGCCGTCCTATAAAAAAAAACGTCTATTTACCGACACATCGAAGGGCCAACAAATACCCAGAGAAACATTTTGTAAATTGGTTTTGAAAACAAATCATTATTTCCCACCTGGATATATCACGACCTGTACAATAATACGTGAACAAGTGGCTAGAGTTGTTTTTCGCTCGTGTACATTATTGTCTTATTGTCATCATAGCATCTCTATATATACAATGTATCATTAGCATTCTTCTTTCGATATTGAGTCATTATTCAACTCCATTGCCTCCATCTGTTCTTCACGTTTGTTTTATTGATGAAAGAACATTTATTATTTTTCGGCAATTTTTAACAGAGGTTACACAAAAAAAGCATCCTGCTTAAATCAACCAATAACTTCCATTGTTACATATGTACCTCCCTCAATGGAGAGCGTTCGGGGCGTGCCGAACCGGAAGACATCCGTCATGGCGACGTTAGTGGAGTGATACCCTAGTGTGCCCTTCGCTGTGAGGCGAGCGTCATGCCAAGAATATCATGGCTGGCTGCGAAACACGTTTTCACACTCTCGGTATCGCTTGGCATAAACAAGCAGCGTCAACAGCCCGAAGGCAGGACTTCACAACGTGGGCGTACTTAGCTAAGTTGGCGTAAACATATACAAAGCAATTGAATCAAAGCGTTTCTCACTTGTATATTGTGCTAGTTACACAAGCGTTTTTACAACGCGTTATTCAACAAGTTGATTTGATATTTTCTGCGATGGTAAAAATATCTGAAAATTTACTCTTCTCTATTCGGTTTGCGGCTTCAATTGTAGGAGGACACTTTCACCAACGTTAAGCAAACGACTGGACGGCTATTAGTCAAGCCAACACCATAACAGCCGTAAAAGAGATCGCAGAAAAACTATAGCTTTTCAATAAAAGCTAAATGTATCTCCTCGGAATTTGTGAAAAAAATAGATATACGCTCGCATTTTTTAGGTAGCACCTATCCATATTATAAAATGGTATTATCCCATTTAGGTGGTCATTCACGTCATTAAGTTATTGATAACCACTTGAAATAAATAATTATTCCAACAAAACAAACATTAACCCATTCATTCCCAGTGCCTGCTCATCAGATGTTGCTTTTAATTGGAAACACAGACATAATCACGTGATCATATGGCGAGATCACGCGACATGTCCTGGCTGTGTCGAGTCGAGAAATCTGCGCCTTCATACCGAAGGTAATGTCATTGTTATTATGATACCTCTGGGTGGATGAATGGATGGACAGCATACAACGACCTCTCTGACGTAGACCAGTATAAATGATGGACAGCAATAATCTTACTTTCCATGTAAGCTGTATCCTCTTTATGTATTGGGCTTTCCTCGCGGTTGTCATTCCCCGTCTCTGTCGATAGTGTCCCAGAGATGGATCCCTGGTATGCTGATACAAGAGGCAGTGACTATTTGTTACCACTGTATGTAAGGTGCACCGGCCACTCGTGCTGTCTTGTTTGAATCCAGAAGGGCCAGGAGGCCATCCATCGAGATTTACAGGAAGCCCCCTCCCCCACCCCCCTCACCCGTCCCAACACACTCCCACCCCCACCTCGAGCCCTATACCCTCATCCCATCCCGCTGCTGTTTGTAAACAACCGTTGGACTGTGATAAGCAAGCTATGGTGACACTCCGGCAATGGGGAAGCCTCGTGGCGGAAAAGAACAGAAGAAACATATCGCAGGCAAAACCTGTCAGTCGGTCCTGCGGCTTTATACCGCTGAGCTCTAGCCGTCTCAGCCCGGGGGGCCTCCCCGGTGTAGTGGTTAGAGCCCAAGATCGCAGATCAATAGGTCCTGGTATCCTGTCTTGGATCCGGGCACCTTATCTGGGGCATGTTTCATCCGTTCATCGTCCCGGGAGTTCCTTGGCCCAGTTTAGCCCGTTTTGTGTGGACCAAAGCGGCATAAAACACAAATTCATTTCCTTCTCAGGGTGCCCCAGCACGTGCTTCCCTCCCCTCCCCTCCATCCCACCACCAACGACAAAAGATCTAAGACCTTAGGCACTCCCTGCCATCCGGTACCGTCACAATCACCTCACTCGGCACCTTGACCTCACCCCACCCGGTACCGTCATCCTCACCCCACCCGGCACCCCGACTTCACCCCTTTGGACCCCCCCTCGCCCCTCACCGCACCCGGCCTTCACCCCTCTGACTCCCGCCCCGCCTCGCACCCGCACTCCACCCCACCCAGCCACCTGACCCCTTAGACACCCCTCGCCCCGCCCCTCGCCTCCAAACCACCCGGAGGATGCCCTTCCCGCACTGCCGGCGGTGTTCCTTCCACCACCCCTGAAGGCCACGTGCGCCTCCCGCCGCCCAGTGTCACTTCAGACGAGAGTGAGCGGAACACTCTCCAGACCGGATCGGCCGCTGGGGGGCAGCACTACACGTGGTCAGGCCCCTGAAGAACGTCCCACGGACAAAAAGCATTCGGGCGACGGAGAAAATCATGGCACTCGATATGCATCATTTAAACCGACTCCTTTGAATAATTAGGTGAACGTAATTAAGCGCCTTAGGCTTACGAATCCAATGGAAATTCCTCCCATACTTTTAGTGTGAAAAATGTATGGTGATAAAACCGGACGGAATTGAATCCCTTTCAGTCAGTCGCAAAGCGGGGAAATCGCTGGTTGCCTGCAGGCGACTAAATCGAGATAGATATCGAGAAGATATACCCAAATAAGTTTATAAGTATGAAGTTATCGTCGTCCAAAACTGCCCAGTCCCCAGGGTGAAAGTTACGTTAAATGTACATCACACTGTTTGTCGAAACACTTCCCATTATATGTCTCAAGTTGTTCATTCCGACATCCAGAAAACTCCAGTTCCCTTCACGGTATATCATATGACGAGAAGAAAACATTCACTCTTAAAACAAGGAGTATTCGATCCATAGAGGCATTTTACAGACACCTATATTATCGTAAATCCATTAGAACCAATGCCATATTCCTACCAGTAAAACCGGGTTCCATGCTCAATAAAGTGTGTGTGTGCAGAAACTAAGAATAGCATTCCTGTCAGTATCCAATGTTTGCGTTGAAAAACATGAATTTAAAACAACAATTTCTACATTTCCTTATACTTCCACTCACGTCTGTACAATTACTGTACAACCCACGGAAAGGCCTTTCATAGAACCCATTGAATTTTTTGGGACGCGGCATAAAAGAAACAGAAAATCCAGGCGACAAGACTCAGCGATGAGAACGCCGATGCCAAGGTTACAAAAGGACGCGTTCGTCCGTCCGCCTGCATGCCTACATGCCAACGACCCCCACCCCCGCCCCTCTCCCCTCCACCCACCCACATCTCTCGTCCTGAGTCCAAGCCATGCCCACTGCATATTGCATGAAGGCGAACAGAACAACCGCCACTTATGGCATTTCGCGCCAAACGTCTCAGTGTCATCTGCCTTTTGCCATAGGCGTCACCGCTTTCTTCGAACAAAGAAAAACGGTCCATGAATAACTCACGTGAGGACAAGACGGTGACTGTGGGCGATAAAAGGGTGGATGGATCCTTCGTGAGTGCGATGTTCTCGCGAGATGAATACGGCAGTCTGACGTTAACAGACATCTTTACTATTCTAGAGGACTTAACCTAGAGACTTAGGCCGAAGGAAACTGAGACAGCTGCGAGAGGCAATACGTTAGGAGATCTTCAGTGGTTCAGTTCGGTAAGGTGAGATTCGTTCTATCCCTAGCATGTGGTGGACACCTAGCCAGATATATCAAGGGTGACCTGTTAGTCCTCATCATTTAATGAACACCCTCTTTGGTATCATTTGCTCCATCCCTAGTAACAGAATCAATGATAGCGGAAGGAATGTAAATGCACAACTATGCTCTTGTCGGAATAGGCCAAGAGAAAGGCTGCATATTAATGACACCAATGCCCGAAATCGCCATTCAATTCCTGGGATTTCAACCACATGCCAGGACAGATATCATCGTGCAAGTTGCAATGCCCGTTTTTATTCGTTCACGAGATAGTAGGGCTGAGTGGAAAGATTGGATGCTATGATACCCGACAGATGGATGGATCTATATTCATGACGCTTCAATCAATTCTGGTCATATCGCGTCAATGGGAGAAGGACTGCAGAGTTGAGCCATGTCCCCGGGGGTAACCCCTACTCTTTACGAAGGAGGACATGGGATCTTTATCCTGCGACCACACAGACATGACAACAGCGGAGCCGGAACCACCGCCCTACGTGCCGTTAGGCTCTCAGGTGGCCAGAGCACTCAAGGCGAGCGCTCTAACCCACTGAGCTACCCGGCCGGCCCCTTTTTATATAGGACGTCGTCCCATGCGGCGACGGTGCCTTCGTGGCACAGATGGATGCATTATCACAGTCTAGATTCTTCACATCTTTTAAGAGGGACAACGACAAGGCTTAATGTTAAATGACTGAACACTCAAATTATTATTACATAAATCCACGCGGTATTTGATAGCAAATAGTCGTAAACAAAACCTCAGCCATACAAAATACACGCAGCGATAGAACTTACAAGCGCGAGAGCATTCCTAATGGACAGGTACTTGACGAGGTTTACTCGCGGCAACGGGTGGAGCAAATCATTAACAAAACAGCGTAAGCGTCGATTAAGCCATGTGTCTTGAGAAAACATTTCCTGCGGTGACATCCTATGCTGCGTATGATCAAACGCTGGCAATTTTACCACCGTAAAATTGCCAGCGTTGTGGTTTTTCCACTTGCTTTAAACATCAAAGCCACGTGCGGGTTGTGAGGCGTGCTGCCCCTGTGTGGTATTGGCATCACTGGCACGGCAGGTCATGTTCAATGTCTACTGGCCTACACAACTCTCGACTGAAGAGTGTGGGGGTGGGGGGTGCAAAAACCACGCCACTCTCCCGAGATCGTGGAAGTCCTTTGCGCGCCGAATGAGAAAGGCCAAAAACCGCCTTGGACATGACAGCGAGTGGCGTGGTCGGCGCAGCTGGGGAAGAACGGCGACGTTTTGTATGGCTTCCCGTGGAAATGACGTGTTCAGTTTATTAGAATGCCACGTGTTAAACTGGCCACCCCCGTGCCCCAGGCCACGTGTTAAACTGGCCAACCCCTATGCCCCAGGCCCCGTGCCCCGTGCCCCAGGACCGTGCCCCAGGTCCCATGGCCCAGGCCCCGTGCCCCAGGCCCCGTGCCCCAGGCCCCGAGCCCCAGGCCCAAGGCCCCGTGCCCCGTGCCCCAGGCCCTGTACCTCAGGCGAGTGCCCCAGGCCCGGTGTCCCATGCCCCAGGCCCCGTGCCCCAGGCCCCGTGCCCCATGCCCCCAGGCCCCGTGCAGGCTGCTGCATGGAGAGCGTTGAATGGCTGGTTACCGTTAGTAGTGCAAGAAGAATACGATATCAGGCAATAAAATAGCTAAAAAAATTGATGCAAACGCAGTTTCCGATGGCGGTCTGCTTAGAGGAACAAAACGCGCCATCTAGCGAATAAACCGGCTCAGTCCATTCTGGTTCTTACCCAACTGCTCACATCCCATAAGTAGGCAAAGCTAAAGCAACTTGGTCATAAAAGGCCTACGGCGTGTAATAATAGATCGTTGGACAAAATCATTTTCCACACTGCATTGACCCGACGGTGGAAGTACATCTGAACTAGACGGTAGACGCATCGTATCAACCTCCCCAGGCACAAGAAGCAGCTCTCCCAACGCTACATCTCCCGCTAGATAGCGCCACTATAGCTGGCGTCCGAGTGCCCCGGGGACCAGCGGACAGATGCCTTGCACCGCGCGTCTCCCCGACCGACCCCAGCGGACAGAGGCCTTGCACCGCGCGTCTCCCCGACCGACCGCAGAGGGGTCTTGACGCGTCAACAAAGACACACAACTTAACACGTCCATAGATATAAAAGCCAGAGGCCGTGTTGTGATTAACGGTTGAGTGGGTGAGGGAGGGAGGGAGGGGGGGGGGGAGGGTTATTTCACGGACGAAGGCAGTGAACCTGCAGTTGGCTGGCCACGCCCACCTTTTCGAGTTCATGAAAGACCCAAGGTAGGCATTTCCTCTTGCGCCCAAGGCCTATTCAATATGAACCGTATTTATATTTTCTTACGTTGTCTGCATGTGCACGACTTGTGAGGAGCATTGTTGTGTTCCCCGATGGTGACGGTGTACACACTGACTTCGTAAAATGTTGCGGTCAGACCTCTGTATCTTTGACTGTATTCCAATCGTGTTTAAATCAATTTTTAAATCAAGGACCTGTCTTTCCACTGCCTCTTCCTCTAATGGCAACCCTTAACCCAATCCTCGGCTCAGAGCCAGATATGGCAATAACTTACAGGTTCTGACACGTTACTCTCCCCAATTAAACACACAGTGGGCCTCGGCGATGATAAAAGACGTCCAAAGCAATCACTGAAGTAATACATCAGAGGGGGACTAAAACACACAGATATGGCGATAAGTAGGGAGACTGTCAGAGGTAACTTCCGGTTCTATGAGCAACTTATATCTGACCTTCACCGGCTGAAGCCAACGGAAGCGCTTCCTTCCAACGACACGTACGACGCAATTATAATGTTCTTCCATTTTCATGTATGCCTTTATTACTATTCCGCATCTTTGTTTTATTGTTTCCTTTATCTTTCCCAAGCGTGCTGAGAAATTGAGCAATTAAGCATTCATTCCCGTTCCACGAGCATCAGCAAGTGTTGTTTTTTTATTGTACGTGTTGCGGGCAACTTTAATGATAATCAAAACGAGGTACTATAATTATACCAGAACACAGCGCAATATTCTGATTTATGCATCGAGATGCCTAACAGGGAGAATGTAATCGTGGTTTTTGTTCTTCCCGCTCGACGAAGCGGGCTGGAACTAAAGCTATTATTGCCAAGTGCACGCGACGCCCTAGGCACGCAGAGCCTTACTGGTTATGAGGGAGATATGTAGTGTTACTGAAGTGTCGTTAATAAAAAACCCACCTTAATACATGTGTCGTATAAAGGTTTAACCAATCACATTTTGCCAAGGAAAGGAAACATACCACGAGCTATGTTAAGATCCCCATATACACCCACGCCACTTTTTTCAATGCACCAGGCAGGATGTTTTTAGCGTGAAGCTTGTGGCATACGATAAGGTTTACATCTTAAACGCAAACTAAATCACCATCCCATACGGTGAACGGTGGAATTGTTACCGTTTTAACTGTTATATACTGGGGTGCACCAGACTTTGGTGCCCCTTTAGCACCGACCCGGCATCAATAGACCATTAAGGCCCGGCCGGTCCTCGCCAAGATAAAGACGCTCGCTGCGCCGATACCAGCACAGAGCGGAACCAAATAGTGGGACCACCCCGCCATGCAGGGTAAGTAATACAAGGGCTCTGGCGCATTAAGGCTATTGAGCCGAAGACGTGAAGCGAAGAATTAGCATTTAACGAAGAACCGACACATGAAGTATACCCCAGGCAGAGAAGGTTTGCAGTCTTGTTGTAGTTCCGAAAATGTAACGAAATACAAGCTTGACATGTGCAATATTGATGTTGTTCAGACCCCATGGGGTGTAAGTGAAGGGCAACATGTCCACGTCAAGGTCATGTACACATCTCGTTATTTGCCAAAACAATTCTGCATTACGAAAGAAGGCAATAGTATCGACACACCTGAACATCAAATAATGTACAAGGATAAATTGCCTCATTGCAATAGACGACTCCCGGTATATGTCTGGCACTAAGCCTGACACGGTAACGCCTTCTAGCAGACGCATCAAGCCCAACTGCCAACAACTTGAGGTCGAATATCTCACGCAAAGCTAATCCCGACACCACGCCCCCTACAGGAGGAAGCCTACAGTCGTATTGCTGATTACACTTTGACAGGGCCAAAAAAGTTGATTCTGTGAGGACCCGATATAACTATTGCCTTCTTGCTCCTGTCGACATCAAAGGCCACATCGTTCGATTGATGTGGCCAGCGCCGGGGAATAAAAACAATGCTTCCTTGATTAACAGTGACCTGCCACCCTTGATGAGTACATCACGCAATTGTCTGCGAATCACGAATCACTGCGAATCACCCCGAAGGAAATAGCTTATTTGTTCACAATAGGAGAGGGCCTGTTAATTAATTAAAATTGTAATAATATTTTCTTGATTCGCCTGTTACGTTTTGCACGAAGCATGCGTATGGAGTTGTAGATAGTCAGATACAGTAGCGTATTGCAGATTTACCACAATGCGACCCCAAGACAGATCATATTTGTGAGCTCTCACCAAACACTTGTTGTTGCTGCAGGCCAATTTTGTGCACGTGAAGATTAAATTGGGCGAATAGACCGGGTTAATGACATAGGGTTGGAGAAATTTGGCCCCTGATGCAAGTACCATGGTGCAGGTTCCCATCCACGACCTGTTGATCTGCCGCTCCTCCTACTTACAAACTGAGCTAGGAGCCTACCAAACCCACCTTCCATCTTCTTCTTCTTCAGGAAGAGAATGGCATGAGGCGACATAACGGTATCCACAACAATTCCAACACAGCTACAACAACAACATGGCGGCTGCCTGTGTTATTACAGGACCAATATTGTAGGGGTTATCACGCTGTTCAAATGCATAACATCGTCATATTACGGACAAACCAACACAATCTGCGGGTCATTTGACAACCGGGTTTAACCGACAACAGGTTCTCGGGGACGTCATAAGACCGACATAAACACCCGGCGGGGAGGCGGCCAGCTGAGGGGGTGTGTGAGGGGTGAGGGAGAGGATGGAGAACGTTCGGTATTGGGCGACGTGGCTCACCATTACACTGTTGGCCGATGAGACGGTGGTATTATAAACCGCACTTGGTTCAGTGTATTCACCCCGCGGACTCGTTGATGCCAAACAAAGTATGTGTAGCCATTGCGACCCAGGCTGTCCCGGGGCCGGAGAGAGATTACCCACCGGCCGAGGACGAGGAGAACAACAACAACACACGCCGAGTGACCGCGGCATGGACGCACTGACGCTTCCACTAACGCGTGAAAACAAGCGCCATCACTTCCTTAGAGTGCTGAAACCTGAATAGGGGTCTGGAAGGGGTAAATGGCGTCACGCGACACAGGCATATTTGAAAAATCGACACTAGACTCTGGACCCCCCCCCCCGCCCCCCCTTTCAGACGCCTCCTGATCCTCAGGCCGTATTGTGCAGCGAGATGAATTTCCTCGACCTGTTCTGCTCTTCCTTAGTGGTAAGCCCATGATCCAACTGGTCTGAAAAAAAGGAAGTGTCAGCGAGATCTCGGCGCTAATTGGTGTTGGAATGAACACCAGGAGACGCAGGCCAGACAAACATGCCGTCCTATAAAAAAAAAACGTCTATTTACCGACACATCGAAGGGCCAACAAATACCCCGAGAAACATTTTGTAAATTGGTTTTGAAAACAAATCATTATTTCCCACCTGGATATATCACGACCTGTACAATAATACGTGAACAAGTGGCTAGAGTTGTTTTTCGCTCGTGTACATTATTGTCTTATTGTCATTATAGCATCTCTATATATACAATGTATCATTAGCATTCTTCTTTCGATATTGAGTCATTATTCAACTCCATTGCCTCCATCTGTCCTTCACGTTTGTTTTATTGATGAAAGAACATTTATTATTTTTCGGCAATTTTTAACAGAGGTTACACAAAAAAGCATCCTGCTTAAATCAACCAATAACTTCCATTGTTACATATGTACCTCCCTCAATGGAGAGCGTTCGGGGCGTGCCGAACCGGAAGACATCCGTCATGGCGACGTTAGTGGAGTGATACCCTAGTGTGCCCTTCGCTGTGAGGCGAGCGTCATGCCAGGAATATCATGGCTGGCTGCGAAACACGTTTTCACACTCTCGGTATCGCTTGGCATAAACAAGCAGCGTCAACAGCCCGAAGGCAGGACTTCACAACGTGGGCGTACTTAGCTAAGTTGGCGTAAACATATACAAAGCAATTGAATCAAAGCGTTTCTCACTTGTATATTGTGCTAGTTACACAAGCGTTTTTACAACGCGTTATTCAACAAGTTGATTTGATATTTTCTGCGATGGTAAAAATATCTGAAAATTTACTCTTCTCTATTCGGTTTGCGGCTTCAATTGTAGGAGGACACTTTCACCAACGTTAAGCAAACGACAGGACGGCTATTAGTCAAGCCAACACCATAACAGCCGTAAAAGAGATCGCAGAAAAACTATAGCTTTTCAATAAAAGCTAAATGTATCTCCTCGGAATATGTGAAAAAAATAAATATACGCTCGCATTTTTTAGGTAGCACCTATCCATATTATAAAATGGTATTATCCCATTTAGGTGGTCATTCACGTCATTAAGTTATTGATAACCACTTGAAATAAATAATTATTCCAACAAAACAAACATTAACCCATTCATTCCCAGTGCCTGCTCATCAGATGTTGCTTTTAATTGGAAACACAGACATAATCACGTGATCATATGGCGAGATCACGCGACATGTCCTGGCTGTGTCGAGTCGAGAAATCTGCGCCTTCATACCGAAGGTAATGTCATTGTTATTATGATACCTCTGGGTGGATGAATGGATGGACAGCATACAACGACCTCCCTGACGTAGATCAGTATAAATGATGGACAGCAATAACCTTACTTTCCATGTAAGCTGTATCCTCTTTATGTATTGGGCTCTCCACGCGGTTTTCATCCCCCGTCTCTGTTGGTAGTGTCCCAGAGATGGATCCCTGGTATGCGGATACAAGAGGCAGTGACTATTTGTTACCACTGTATATAAGGTGCACCGGCCACTCGTGCTGTCTTGTTTGTATCCAGAAGGGCCAGGAGGCCGTCCATCGAGATTTACAGGAAGCCCCCCCCCCCACCCGTCCCAACACACTCCCACCCCCGCCTCGAGCCCTATGCCCTCACCCCATCCCGCTGCTGTTTGTAAACAACCGTTGGACTGTGATAAGCAAGCTATGGCGACACTCCGGCAATGGGGAAGCCTTGTGGCGGAAAAGAACAGAAGAAACATGGCGCAGGCAAAACCTGTCAGTCGGTCCTGCGGCTTTATACCGCTGAGCTCTAGCCGTCTCAGCCCGGGGGGCCTCCCCGGTGTAGTGGTTAGAGCCCTAGATGGCAGATCACTAGGTCCTGGTATCCTGTCCTGGATCCGGGCACCTTATCTGGGGCATGTTTCACCCGTTCATCGTCCCGGGAGTTCCTTGGCCCAGTTTAGCCCGTTTTGTGTGGACAAAAGCGGCATAAAACACACATTCATTTCCTTCCATTTCATTTCCTTCTCAGGGTGCTTCAGCACGTGCTTCCCTCCCCTCCCCTCCATCCCACTACCAATGACAGAAGACCTAACCACTCAAGACACTCCCTGCCATCCGGTACCGTCACCGTCACCGTACCCGGCCTTTACCCCTCAGACTCCCGCCCCGACTCGCACCCCCGTCACACTTCGTACCTGAACCTCAGCCCTCATCTCCCCGCTGTTTCGCATCCCTTAGACTGCCCCACGTTAACACCCGCACCCCACCCCGCACTCCATCCCACCAACCAACCTCACCCCACAGCCGCACCTCAGCCCTCACCCCTTAGACACCCCTCGCTCCGCACCCCCAAACCACCCGGAGGATGCCCTTCCCGCACTGCCGGCGGTATTCCTTCCATCACCCCTGAAGGCCACGTGCGCCTCCCGCCGCCGCGTGTCACTTCAGACGAGAGTGGGCGGAACACTCTCCAGACCGGATCGGCCGCTGGGGGGCAGCACTACACGTGGTCAGGCCCCTGAAGAACGTCCCACGGAGAAAAAGCATTCAGGCGACGGAGATAATCATGGCACTCGATATGCATCATTTAAACTGACTCCTTTGAATAATTAGGTGAACGTAATTAAGCGCCTTAGGCTTACGAATCCAATGGGAATTTCTCCCATACCTTTAGTGTGAAAAATGTATGGTGATAAAACTGGACGGAATTGAATCACTTTCAGTCAGTCGCAAAGCGGGGAAATCGCTGGTTGGCTGCAGGCGACTCAAATAAACTCCGACCCTTGTCAATGGACAATTATTGACAAAAAGTTCCCTAACGAATGGTATTCCAATCGACATGCAACATGTTATCCAATGACCATTAATCAAGGGTGTCAATAGATATCGAGAAGATATACACAAATAAGTTGATAAGTATAAAGTTATCGTTGTCCAAAACTGCCCAGTCCCCAGGGTGAAAGTTACGTTGAATGCACATCACATTGTCTGTTGAAACTTCCCATTATATTTCTCAATTTTTTCATTCCGACATCCAGAAAACAGCAGTTCCCTTCACGATTTATCATATAACGAGAAGAAAACCTCCACTCTTAAAATAAGGAGTATTCGATCCATTGAGGCATTTTACAGACACCTATATTATCGTAAATCCATTAGAACCAATGCCATATTCCTACCAGTAAAACCGGTTTCCATGCTCAATAAAGTGTGTGTGTGCACAAACTAAGAATAGCATTCCTGTCAGTATCCAATGATTGCGTTGAAAAACAGGAATTTAAAACAATAATTTGTACATTTCCTTTTACCTCCACTCACGTCTGTACAATTACTGTACAACCCACGCAATGCCTTTCATAGAACCCATTGATTTTTTTGAGATGCGGCATAAAAGGAACAGAAAATATAGGCGACAAGACTCAGCGATGAGAACACCGATGCCAAGGTTACAAAGGACGCGTTCGTCCGTCCGCCTGCTCGCCTGCATGCCAACGACCCACCCACATCTCTCGTCCTGAGTCCAAGCCATGCCCACTACATATTGCATGAAGGCGAACAGAACAGCCGCCATGTATGGCATTTCGCGCCAAACGTCTCAGTGTCGTCTGCCTTTTGCCATAGGCGTCACAGCTTTCTTCGAAAAAAAAACGGTCCATGAATAACTCACATGAGGACAAGGCGGTGACTGTGGGCGATAAAAGGGTGGATGGATCCTTCGTGAGTGGGTGTAGTTTCAGTAAATCTCGGGTGCGATGTTCTCGTGAGAGGAATAAGGCAGTCCGACGTTCACAGACATCTTTAGTATTGTAGAGGACGTAAACTAGGGAATTAGGCCGAAGGAAAATGAGACAGCTGCTAGAGGCAATACGTTAGAAAATCTTCAGTGGTCCAGTTCGGTAAGGTTAGATTCGTTCTACACCTAGTATGTGGTGGACACCCATCCAAATATATCAAGGGTGACCTGTTGGTCCTCAACATCTAATGAGCACCCTATTTGGTATCATTTGCTCCATCCTTAGTAACAGAATCAATGGTAGCGGAAGGAATGTAAATGCACAACTATGCTCTTGTCGGAATAGGCCAAGAGAAAGGCTGCATATTAATGACGTCAATGCCCGAAACCGCCATTAAATTCCTGGGATTTCAACCACATGCCAGGACAGATATCATCGTGCAAATTGCAATGCCCG
Organism: Arenicola marina; assembly: GCA_964019135.1. Lineage (NCBI taxonomy): Eukaryota > Metazoa > Annelida > Polychaeta > Arenicolidae > Arenicola > Arenicola marina. The sequence continues at coordinate 15,931,441 of OZ025260.1, read as the reverse complement.
TTTTTATTCGTTCACTAGGGCTGCGTGGAAAGATTGGATTCGATGATACCCGACAGATGGATGGATGAATGGATGGATCTATATTCACGACGCTTCAATCAATTCTGGTCATATCGCGTCAATGGGAGAAGGAAGGGAAGAATGGAGCCATGTCTCCGGGGTAACCCCCTGCTCTTTGCGGGAGAAGGACCTGGGATCTTTATCCTGCGACCACACAGACATGGCCACAGCGGAGCGCGAACCACCGATTCACATGCCGCTAGGCTCTCAGGAGGCTAGAGCGCTCTAACCCACTGACTTAACGCCTACGGGGCTGTGGCACTGTGGGACTGATGGCTGGTGCTGACAACACAACTCGCTCGTCCCCCAAATGACGGCGGGCGACGGCTACAACATGTCCACAGCGGCGTCCATTTCACCACGTGATTGTCCCCTTCCGGACACTCTATCGGGTTGCTATAGGCAACCTCCGCACCTCCGAATCTCCACACCGCATCGGCACGATCTTAACACAGCATCGTGTCCAATATAAAACCAATCAACAACCTAAATCCAATAAACCGTGTATCGTGCTTAACTACTCTCTCCGTCAGTCCGACAGTGCAAGGAGGCCACCGTTAGCGCCATCTGGTGGGGTCCGCCCAACACACCGGTGTCTCCCATCAAACAGAAAACCCAGATCCCCCTCCGACCCCTCAGCTCCACCCCCACCACCCCCCCTTCCCTACCCCACCTCCCTCAACCACCCACCCCCCTTCGCAACCCCCACCTGCCTCAACCAATCACCCCCTCCCTCAGCCACCCCCACCCACCGCCTCCCACCCCCACCCCCACCTACCCCTCCTTTACCCACACCCCCCTTGCTCACCCCCGCGGCTCTCATTCACACCCACACACCTTGCCTCACCCACCTCCACACCACCAAGAATCCCAGTTCAGTCATCAGCATGGCAGCAACTGTCCTGCTTTGCCTAAAACAGCCTTACACTGAGTCCGCGCTCCGGTTATTACAGACGTAAAAACTGACAGACCACGTTTAATTCATTCAGAGCTCTGACAACATTGTCAGTTTCAACAAAACTTTGCATTTGGCGAAGACAGAAACGGGGGCGGAGAAGAGGGGGTGTGTAGTGGGGTGTGGGTAGTGGGGTGTGGGTAGTGGGTTGTGGGTAGTGGCGTGTGAGTTGTGTGGTGTGGGTTGTGGTGTGTGGGTTGTGGGGTGTGGGTGGTGGGGTCGTAGGTTGTGTGGTGTGAGTTGTGTGGTGTGGGTTGTGGGGTGTGGGTGGTGGGTTGTGTGGTGTGGGTTGTGGGGTGTGGGGTTTGTGTAGTGGGGTGTGTGTAGTGGGGTGTGGGGTGTAGGAGTTGGGGGTGTGAACGGGCTGTGGGGTGTGTGAGCGGCCTGTGGGTTGTGAGGTGTGGGTTGTGGGTGGTGGGGTGTAGGAGGTTGGGTGTGGGAGGTGGGGTGTATGAGGTGGGGTGTGTAAGCGAGCTGTGGGTTGTGGGGTGTAGGAGGTGGGGTGTGTGAGCGGGCTGTGGGTTGTGGGGTGTGTGAGCGGGCTGTGGGTTGTGGGGTGTGTGAGCGGGCTGTGGGTTGTGAGGTGTGGGTTGTGGGGTGTAGGAGGTGGGGTGTGGGAGGTGGGGTGTAGGAGGTGGGGTGTGTGAGCGGGCTGTGGGTTGTGGGTGGTGGGGTGTAGGAGGTGGGATGTAGGAGGTGGGGTGTGGGAGGTGGGGTGTGTGTAGTGGGGTGTGGAGTGTGTGAGCGGGTGTGGGTTGTGTGGTGTGGGTTGTGGGGTGTAGGAGGTGGGGTGTGTGAGCGGGCTGTGGGTTGTGGGGTGTGGGTTGTGGGTGGAGGGGCGTAGGAGGTGGGGTGTGGGAGGTGGAGTGTGTGTAGAGGGGTGTGGGGTGTGGGGGTAAATGACCAGTGCGTCAGACGCGTCTCCCCGCGAAAGGAAAGGAGGAAGGAGGGGGGGGGGGGGAGGGGGCGAGAAGGGTCTAGGGGGATGGGTCGCTACAGGAAGAAACCAGCGACAAGCGCAGTTTATGACGGCGTTTTGGGAAAGGAATGCTGTGTACGGGAGTCGAACACGTGCAATGGGGTCGGTGACGGGGGGGGGGGGGGGGGTGATGATTCTTATCTTGTTCTCACCGCCCGGAGTGGGGTCAGGAACCTCCACCCGACCCACCACCCCCGGCTGCTGATAGGGTGGCTCGCGTCGAGAGCGGAAAGCAACAAAGCACGGTGCTATGAACTAATCTGGCAGTAATGAGATCCCACATTCTATTCTACTTTTATGTGGCATATCGGATTCCCATACGAAAAAAAGACAAGGCATTATATAATATGTTCGTAGCCAAGGGCTAACGTTTGCAACGGGTGCATGTGTTATGGTTAGTTCAATATCAAGATGATTCATGTACGTGAGACTGAATATAATACTCCCCAGAGAGGCGAGACAGGGGACAGTATGCCATGTCGACGCCATCTCCGCCCTCGTCATCTGGGTGGACTGGACCACCGTAACCTCAACTAAAACAGAGGAGTAGATATGAATATGGCATTGGCTTGAGTGCGAGATGGGGTTACCTCATCACAGGACTACCATATCCTGCCCTAGCCTCACAGGCAGTGCAACGTGAAATCGACGTACTGCGAAGCAATGCCATACGCAATTTTTCGCTTTTTCGTCAGGGGTCACGGATGTGCCCATACGTACCCGGTCACAGAGTGCGGCATGGGTTTTTATCCCGGACCTGGTGTTGCCACAGGTCGCAGCCAGGCGGGGGAGAGACAGAGAAAGTTGGGCCTTACCACAGGGATTTGTCATCACCAAAGTTATAGTAATCTTCGAGAGTTCCTTTCAAATATATGGAAGTCAACCACTGCGGAGCATCCTTCTGACATATTGGTGCACATCTTGTACGGGGATAACGCTAAAATGTTACACTGAACCAATGAAGCTAATGACCTCTTGTCAGTTTGTTTATCATGTCTAGTGATGTCCTCATTTACATAGTGCACCACCTACCGGGTGTTACCGGTACCAGAAGCTTAACACAACACAGTTTGGTTATTTGGATGTATATTTAGGAGGCTTTAACCCCTTTTGGTCACATCGCGTCAATGGGAGAAGGAAGGGAGAGCGGAGCCATGTGCCCCGTGTAACCCCATACTTTTTACGAAGAAGGACCTGGGATCTTTATCCCGCGACTACACAGACAACACAGTTTGGTGCATATGGAATGCCTTAACATGTAAATAAATCTTAACGATAACCCTTATCCTGTTTATTTGGCGTGTGTAGCCGAGATGTGAGTTTTCACCCCGTGGCGTTTTCGACACTGGAGCTCCGTCTGCAACGATTGACTTGGGAATGTTAAGTCGGTGGTTGAAGTCTTCACATAAGTACAAGTTCAGTCATCAACATGGCAGCAACTGTCCTGCTTTGCCTGAACAGACAGTGAGTCCGCGCTCCGGTTATTACAGACGTAAAAACGGACAGACCACGTTTAATTCATCCAGAGCTCTGACAACATTGTCAGTTTTTAACAAAACTTCGCATTTGGCGACGCCGGAAACGGGGGCGGAGAATAAGGGGTGGCTAGTGGGGTGTGGGGTGTGGGTGGTGGGTTGTGTGGTGTGGGTAGTGGGTGTGTGTTGTGGGGTCTGGGGTGGGTGTAGTGGGGTGTGTGTAGCAGGGTGAGGGTCGCGGGGTGTTGGAGGTGGGTTGTGTGAGTGGGGTGAGGGTTGGGGGTAGTGGGGTGTGGGGGTGTGTGGGGTGGGTGTAGTGGGGTGTGTAGTGGGGTGTAGGGTGTCGAGTAAATGACCAGTGCGTCAGACGCGTCTCCCCGCGAAGGGAAAGGAGGAAGGAGGAGGGTCGGGGGGGGGGGGGGGCGAGAAGGGTCTAGGGGGATGGGTCGCTACAGGAAGAAACCAGCGACAGGCGCAGTTTATGACGGCGTTTTGGGAAAGGAATACTGTGATTACGGGAGTCGACCGCGTGCAATCGGGTCGGTGAGGGGGGGGGGGTCTTATCTTGTTCTCACCGCCCGGAGTGGGGTCAGGAACTTCCACCCGACCCACCACCCCCGGCTGCTGATAGGGTGGCTCGCGTCGAGAGCGGAAAGCAACAAAGCACGGTGCTATCAACTAAGCTGGCAGTAATGAGATCCCACATTTTATTCTCCTCTTATGTGAAATATCGGCTTCCCATACGAAAAAAAGACAAGGCATTATATAATATGTTCGTAGCCAAGGGCTAACGTTTGCAACGGGTGCATGTGTTATGGTTGGTTCAATATCGAGATGATTCATGTACGTGAGACTGAATATAATACTCCCCAGAGAGGCGAGACAGGGGACAGTATGCCATGTCGACGCCATCTCCGCCCTCGTCATGTGGGTGGACTGGACCATCGTAACCTCAACTAAAACAGAGGAGTAGATATGAACATGGCATTGGCTTGAGTGCGAGATGGGGTTACCTCATCACAGGACTACCATATCCTGCCCTAGCCTCACAGGCAGTGCAACGTGAAATCGACGTACTGCAAAGCAATGCCATACGCAATTTTTCGCTTTTTCGTCAGGGGTCACGGATGTGCCCATACGTACCCGGTCACAGAGTGCGGCATGGGTTTTTATCCCGGACCTGGTGTTGCCACAGGTCGCAGCCAGGCGGGGGAGAGACAGAGAAAGTTGGGCCTTACCACAGGGATTTGTCATCACCAAAGTTATAGTAATCTTCGAGAGTTCCTTTCAAATATATGGAAGTCAACCACTGCGGAGCATCCTTCTGACATATTGGTGCACATCTTGTACGGGGATAACGCTAAAATGTTACACTGAACCAATGAAGCTAATGACCTCTTGTCAGTTTGTTTATCATGTCTAGTGATGTCCTCATTTACATAGTGCACCACCTACCGGGTGTTACCGGTACCAGAAGCTTAACACAACACAGTTTGGTTATTTGGATGTATATTTAGGAGGCTTTAACCCCTTTTGGTCACATCGCGTCAATGGGAGAAGGAAGGGAGAGCGGAGCCATGTGCCCCGTGTAACCCCATACTTTTTACGAAGAAGGACCTGGGATCTTTATCCTGCGACTACACAGACAACACAGTTTGGTGCATATGGAATGCCTTAACATGTAAATAAATTTTAACGATAACCCTTATCCTGTTTATTTGGCGTGTGTAGCCGAGATGTGAGTTTTCACCCCGTGGCGTTTTCGACACTAGAGCTCCGTCTGCAACGATTGACTTGGGAATGTTAAGTCGGTGGTTGAAGTCTTCACATAAGTACAAGTTCAGTCATCAACATGGCAGCAACTGTCCGGCTTTGCATGAACAGACAGTGAGTCTGCGCTCCGGTTATTACAGACGTAAAAACGGACAGACCACGTTTAATTCATCCAGAGCTCTGACAACATTGTCAGTTTTTAACAAAACTTTGCATTTGGCGACGCCGGAAAAGGGGGCGGAGAAGAAGGGGTGGCGTGTGGGGTGTGGGGTGTGGGTGGTGGGTTGTGTGGTGTGGGTAGTGGGGTGTGTGTTGTGGGGTCTGGGGTGGGTGTAGTGGGGTGTGTGTAGCAGGGTGAGGGTCGCGGGGTGTTGGAGGTGGGTTGTGTGAGAGGGGTGAGGGTTGGGGGTAGTGGGGTGTGTGGGGTGTGGGGTGGGTGTAGTGGGGTGTGTAGTGGGGTGTAGGGTGTCGAGTAAATGACCAGTGCGTCAGACGCGTCTCCCCGCGAAGGGAAAGGAGGAAGGAGGAGGGTCGGGGGGGGGGGGGGGGCGAGAAGGGTCTAGGGGGATGGGTCGCTACAGGAAGAAACCAGCGACAGGCGCAGTTTATGACGGCGTTTTGGGAAAGGAATACTGTGATTACGGGAGTCGACCGCGTGCAATCGGGTCGGTGAGGGGGGGGGGGTGTCTTATCTTGTTCTCACCGCCCGGAGTGGGGTCAGGAACTTCCACCCGACCCACCACCCCCGGCTGCTGATAGGGTGGCTCGCGTCGAGAGCGGAAAGCAACAAAGCACGGTGCTATGAACTAAGCTGGCAGTAATGAGATCCCACATTTTATTCTCCACTTATGTGAAATATCGGCTTCCTATACGAAAAAAAGACAAGGCATTATATAATATTTTCGTAGCCAAGGGCTAACGTACGGGTGCATGTGTTATAGTTGGTTCAATATCGAGATGATTCATGTACGTGAGACTGAATATAATACTCCCCAGAGAGGCGAGACAGGGGACAGTATGCCATGTCGACGCCATCTCCGTCCTCGTCATCTGGGTGGACTGGACCATCGTAACCTCAACTAAAACAGAGGAGTAGATATGAATATGGCATTGGCTTGAGTGCGAGATGGGGTTACCTCATCACAGGACTACCATATCCTGCCCAAGCCTCACAGGCAGTGCAACGTGAAATCGACGTACTGCAAAGCAATGCCATACGCAATTTTTCGCTTTTTCGTCAAGGGTCACGGATGTGCCCATACGTACCCGGTCACAGAGTGCGGTATGGGTTTTTATCCCGGACTTGGTGTCACCACAGGTCGCAGCCAGGCGGGGGAGAGAAAGTTGGGCCTTACCTCAGGGATTTGTCATCACCAAAGTTATAGTAATCTTCGAGAGTTCCTTTCAAATATATGGAAGTCAACCACTGCGGAGCATCCTTCTGACATATTGGTGCACATCTTGTACGGGGATAACGCTAAAATGTTACACTGAACCAATGAAGCTAATGACCTCTTGTCAGTTTGTTTATCATGTCTAGTGATGTCCTCATTTACATAGTGCACCACCTACCGGGTGTTACCGGTACCAGAAGCTTAACACAACACAGTTTGGTTATTTGGATGTATATTTAGGAGGCTTTAACCCCTTTTGGTCACATCGCGTCAATGGGAGAAGGAAGGGAGAGCGGAGCCATGTGCCCCGTGTAACCCCATACTTTTTACGAAGAAGGACCTGGGATCTTTATCCTGCGACTACACAGACAACACAGTTTGGTGCATATGGAATGCCTTAACATGTAAATAAATTTTAACGATAACCCTTATCCTGTTTATTTGGCGTGTGTAGCCGAGATGTGAGTTTTCACCCCGTGGCGTTTTCGACACTAGAGCTCCGTCTGCAACGATTGACTTGGGAATGTTAAGTCGGTGGTTGAAGTCTTCACATAAGTACAAGTTCAGTCATCAACATGGCAGCAACTGTCCGGCTTTGCATGAACAGACAGTGAGTCTGCGCTCCGGTTATTACAGACGTAAAAACGGACAGACCACGTTTAATTCATCCAGAGCTCTGACAACATTGTCAGTTTTTAACAAAACTTTGCATTTGGCGACGCCGGAAAAGGGGGCGGAGAAGAAGGGGTGGCGTGTGGGGTGTGGGGTGTGGGTGGTGGGTTGTGTGGTGTGGGTAGTGGGGTGTGTGTTGTGGGGTCTGGGGTGGGTGTAGTGGGGTGTGTGTAGCAGGGTGAGGGTCGCGGGGTGTTGGAGGTGGGTTGTGTGAGAGGGGTGAGGGTTGGGGGTAGTGGGGTGTGTGGGGTGTGGGGTGGGTGTAGTGGGGTGTGTAGTGGGGTGTAGGGTGTCGAGTAAATGACCAGTGCGTCAGACGCGTCTCCCCGCGAAGGGAAAGGAGGAAGGAGGAGGGTCGGGGGGGGGGGGGGCGAGAAGGGTCTAGGGGGATGGGTCGCTACAGGAAGAAACCAGCGACAGGCGCAGTTTATGACGGCGTTTTGGGAAAGGAATACTGTGATTACGGGAGTCGACCGCGTGCAATCGGGTCGGTGAGGGGGGGGGGGTGTCTTATCTTGTTCTCACCGCCCGGAGTGGGGTCAGGAACTTCCACCCGACCCACCACCCCCGGCTGCTGATAGGGTGGCTCGCGTCGAGAGCGGAAAGCAACAAAGCACGGTGCTATGAACTAAGCTGGCAGTAATGAGATCCCACATTTTATTCTCCACTTATGTGAAATATCGGCTTCCTATACGAAAAAAAGACAAGGCATTATATAATATTTTCGTAGCCAAGGGCTAACGTACGGGTGCATGTGTTATAGTTGGTTCAATATCGAGATGATTCATGTACGTGAGACTGAATATAATACTCCCCAGAGAGGCGAGACAGGGGACAGTATGCCATGTCGACGCCATCTCCGTCCTCGTCATCTGGGTGGACTGGACCATCGTAACCTCAACTAAAACAGAGGAGTAGATATGAATATGGCATTGGCTTGAGTGCGAGATGGGGTTACCTCATCACAGGACTACCATATCCTGCCCAAGCCTCACAGGCAGTGCAACGTGAAATCGACGTACTGCAAAGCAATGCCATACGCAATTTTTCGCTTTTTCGTCAAGGGTCACGGATGTGCCCATACGTACCCGGTCACAGAGTGCGGCATGGGTTTTTATCCCGGACTTGGTGTCACCACAGGTCGCAGCCAGGCGGGGGAGAGAAAGTTGGGCCTTACCTCAGGGATTTGTCATCACCAAAGTTATAGTAATCTTCGAGAGTTCCTTTCAAATATATGGAAGTCAACCACTGCCGAGCATCCTTCTGACATATTGAGTTTGTTTATCATATCTAGTGATGTCCTCATTTACATAGTGCACCACCTACCGAGTTTTACCGGTACCAGAAGCTCAACACAACACAGTGGGTTGGCTGGATGTATATTCAGGACGCTTTCACGCTACATTTCCATTTCCTGAAAAATAGTTTGCTTTTCCCGGACAGCCAGACATTCGTTTGGAAGATTATACAAGTCTTTGATAAATGAGTTCCCCAAAACCGAAATGATATGCAAATGATACACAATTGAACATGCTCCCTTGATCAAGCCGTCTAGAACACCGTCTGAGATTCGTGTGATTTTTTTTCAATTATGGAGGAGACCATCTGATACTGATATATACTATCTTTTTAACAGACTTTCATTTTAATAAAAAATAACTCCATCCAGCCCCACTTTTACGACAAGAGAGTGAACCCATTTTTGCGGTCATATACAACGCGGACATTAGAGTTAAATTCTTTGTTAGAGTATGATGGTAATAATTACTATATATATGACGTTGGTATTAGTTTCTATAATTTCCGCGTTGTATAATTGGCGCTGTAATAACCGGGAGTCGGATCCAGGTGAGCGTATCCCATGGCAAACAGATCCGGAGGCCGGAATCGGCAGTCCCGACAGCAGCACTGTTGCCAGACCCACGGGGAATCCAGGCTCAATTAACCCAGCGTCGCGGTCACTGGTTGTGTCTAACTGATGCCTGACCTTCTGCCTCAGACAAATGGCATCCTTAAAGGACGATGTTAATGGATCAGTTGCTCCGTCCCCTGACAACGAGTCACTGTCCGTTCGTCTCCGCATTCTCCCGGAATCACTGCCACCGGTTGGACATTCTCCCGGAATCACCGCCACATGGTGGACATTCTCCCGGAATCACCGCCACATGGTGGACATTCTCCCGGAATCACCGCCACATGGTGGACATTCTCCCGGAATCACCGCCACATGGTGGACATTCTCCCGGAATCACCGCCACATGGTGGACATTCAGTGTATACGTATCGGCGTGGCGACATGGGATGTTGCCGTAGTAACCGGAATGTTGCCGAAGAAACCGGAAGCGTTGCCGTAGTAACATAGGGCGTTTCCATAGCAACCTGAGGCGTCGCCGTATCCACCTGTGGCGTCATTATAGCAACTTAGAGCGTCGTCATAGCATTCTAGTGAGTCGCCGTAGCAACCATAGAAAAGCTCAAAATTGTGTGTTGAAATGACCACTGCAAATAAAATTCATGATCTTCATGACCTTCATGAACTCCACGACCTTCATGAGCTTCACGACCTTCAAGAACTTCACGACCTTCATGAACTTCACGACCTTCACGACCTTCATGAACTTCACGACCTTCATGAAATTCACGACCTTCATAAACTTCACGACCTTCATGACCTTTATGAACTTCACGACCTTCATGAACTTCACGACCATCATGACTTTCATGAACTTCACGACCTTCATGAACTTCACGACTTTCAAGAACTTCACAACCTTCATGAACTTCACAACCTTTATGACGCCGCGAAGCGAAGGGGCCTTAATAAAGGCGTAGAACATATTGGCACGTAAGAGTGGGTGGGGGTGGGGCGGCATGTCTAGTGTGTTTGCAACCGGCTTGAGAGACCAGGACGAGGACGCTGACGGGGATCCTGCCCCCCGCCCCCGCCCCCTCCCCCCCCCCCCCCCCCAGGCACCACACACCGACGGCCGCGGAAGCCATAGAGTGACGTGAGACACACATCCGGGTCAGTGGGGGTAGCGGGGGTAAGGGCACGGATGAGGTGACATAAACATGGCGGCACACACTGTTAATGCATAGGAAAGTAAGGTATCAGTGCGATCAGGTTGATCAGGCTTTCTCAGAATTAGGAATGTGCCATAATGGATTCGAAGTCAATTTTCAGAATTAGGAATGTGCAAAGTCAATGGATTGAAAGTGGATTCAAAGTAAATATCCCTTTGGGTTTATCAATGCAGCAACCCGCAAGGCTCTGAGGCTGCGTCGAGGTATTTTTCGCAACTAAGTTACAAACTTACGAACGAACACAGGTATTGAACCCAGACCAACGTCACCCCTTGACACGGTAACGAAAAATCAGTCCAAATGGATTGGCAACTATAAGGCTATTATTGAACAATGCTGGTGCCTACCCAATGTCCTAATAAACATAAACACGTGGCTGGGGAAACGGTGTGTCGATGCGTTAGAACGTCCCTCACTACTTCTGCTTGACATTTGCATGAAAAAGGAAAATTGCAAGTGACTGGCACCTGGTCATAACAAAATGACCCTGAAGTCCATAGGTGAAATGGTGTGTATGGATGATGCCTTGGGTTATCCTCTACAAAGAGAGATTCGTATGGTCAAATCGGGATGCAGGTGCTCGAATGGGGATCCCTGGGACAAATCGGGACCTGTAGGATCGAACCGAGACCCGACGGCTTCAATCTGGATCCGACCAGTCAGTCTGGATATTAGGGGTCCAATCTCTATCCGATGGCTCCAATCGGCTTACGAGGGGTCATTCTGGATCCAAATTGTTCAATCTGGATTCTAGGGGCCCAATCTGGATCCAAGTGGTTCAATCTGGATCCATGGAGATCTGACGGATCAAATGTGGATCCGACGGGTCAAATATAGACACTAGTCCTTCAGTCATGACTTGACGAAATCACCAACAAATTGCTTCACTTCACCATTACTGAAAGTTGAAAAGTGAAGCGAAGTAGAAAGGTCCAACTTTAACATTTTAAGATCGACTGCGACTTTCTACATGTAATATCGACCGAATAATAGGCCGAAACGTTAGTCTTTTGGCGAATTTGGAAGAGGAAACTGAACTAACCGACATAAGGCAAAAATCGTAGATTTCTCGTGGATTTCTCGTAGATTTTCGTTTTAATACGATATTACCTGATATTTTTCTATGTAACACAATCTATAATTATAAGAAGTCGGTTAAGTAATTTCCTGATAAGATATTACATGATATCTTTCTATGCAACACAATCTTATAAGAAGTCCGGTAAGGAATTTCCTATGGAAGACGTTGTACCATGGTATCGCAAAATTGCGGCTTCCGCCCATATCGAGTCCGACAAGCAAATATCGCCCGGTATCGTTCCATACTCAGACAGTTAAGCACTGTACGACAGGACACCCCAGCATGATGTATGCCTGGGTGCTAATAGCGTGCCAAAGAAATGTCAAAGCGGCCGCACTCAATTAATGTATCACTTGATCATCCCCTTGCAGAAAGGTCTAGGGTCACCCAGGTTTTCACTTGGCGACAGAAACGGATAGCCGTCGCCCCCTGGTGACGGAAAGTGTCGCGGCGGGAAATGAGACAGAAGTCGTCTGCCGCGAGGGGGGCGACATCCATTTTCACCTCAGGATGAGGCGCCACCTGCTGGAGAAACCGGTGGCCAATCACCATAAAGCTTGGCTCGTGACTGCAACCACGTATAAATAAACTAACTGACCAAGTGACAGTCTTAGAGGTAACCAACAGTGACAGGGCGGAGGGAGGGAGCCAAAGAAGAGGGGGAGAGTAGGGGAAGGAGGAAGCGAGATAGAAAGAGCGAGACACAGAAAGAGAGAAGGGGAGAGAAAAAAAAGAGAAGGAGAGGCAGAGAAATAGACCAAATCACTAAAACTGTCATCAAGACTGTCGCGAAGATGGTCACTACAACTGTCACCAAGACCATGTCACCAAGGTTGTTACCAAAACTGCGTCACCAAATCCACGCTACCAAGACCATGTCACCGAGACTAAGTGACACAGACTCACAAAGACCAAGTCACAAAGACTGTCACAAAGACCAAGTCACAAAGACTGTCACAAAGACCATGTCACAAAGACTGTTACCAAGACCAGGTCACAAAACTGTCACAAAGACCATGTCGACAAGACCATATCACAAAGATAGCGTCACCAAGACCTTATCACAAAGACCATGTCGACAAGACCATGTCACCAAGACCATATCACAAAGACCATGTCGACAAGACCATATCACAAAGACCATGTCACCAAGACCATATCACAAAGACCATGTCACCAAGACCATATAACAAAGACCATATCACAAAGACCATGTCGACAAGACCATATCACAAAGACCATGTCACCAAGACCATATCACAAAGATCATGTCAACAAGACCATATCACAAAGACCATATCGACAAGACCATATCACAAAGACCATGTCACCAAGACCATATCACAAAGACCATATCACAAAGACCATATCGACAAGACCATATCACAAAGACCATATCGACAAGACCATATCACAAAGACCATATCATGAAGACCATGTCGACAAGACCATATCACAAAGACCATGTCGACAAGACCATATCACAAAGACCATGTCGACAAGACCATATCACAAAGACCATGTCGACAAGACCATGTCGACAAGACCATATCACGAAGACCATATCACGAAGACCATGTCGACAAGAGCATGAAAAATGTTAAATGCATAACAAATATCAGGCAAATTTGTTTTTAATAACATGGGCGGAAAATAAATTGCACTAAGATGGCTGCATCCCAATAATTTACGCTTATTTCCATGGCTCGTAAAATTACAATTTGTCGTTAATTTCGCATGTGAAATATACGTTTACGAGCTCGTAACTCGATCGTGAATCGTGAAACGATCCTCACGTCATGCCACACAGACCGTATGAATTTGGTTTGCTTGGGAATGATTCTTCCAAGCAGTAAGGCCACAGGGATGACACTCTCCTTGCCTTCCAGGCAGTAAGGCCACAGGGATGACACTCTCCTTGCCTTCCAAGCAGTAAGGCCACAGGGATGACACTCTCCTTGCCTTCCAAGCAGTAAGGCCACAGGGATGACACTCTCCTTGCCTTCCAGGCAGTAAGGCCACAGGGATGACACTCTCCTTGCCTTCCAGGCAGTAAGGCCACAGGGATGACACTCTCCTTGCCTTCCAAGCAGTAAGGCCACAGGGATGACACTCTCCTTGCCTTCCAAGCAGTAAGGCCACAGGGATGACACTCTCCTTGCCTTCCAAGCAGTAAGGCCACAGGGATGACACTCTCCTTGCCTTCCAAGCAGTAAGGCCACAGGGATGACACTCTCCTTGCCTTCCAAGCAGTAAGGCCACAGGGATGACACTCTCCTTGCCTTCCAAGCAGTAAGGCCACAGGGATGACACTCTCCTTGCCTTCCAAGCAGTAAGGCCACAGAGATGACACTCTCCTTGCCTTCCAAGCAGTAAGGCCACAGGGATGACACTCTCCTTGCCTTCCAGGCAGTAAGGCCACGGGGATGACACTCTCCTTGCCTTCCAAGCAGTAAGGCCACGGGGATGACACTCTCCTTGCCTTCCAGGCAGTAAGGCCACAGGGATGACACTCTCCTTGCCTTCCAAGCAGTAAGGCCACAGGGATGACACTCTCCTTGCCTTCCAAGCAGTAAGGCCACAGGGATGACACTCTCCTTGCCTTCCAAGCAGTAAGGCCACAGGGATGACACTCTCCTTGCCTTCCAGGCAGTAAGGCCACGGGGATGACACTCTCCTTGCCTTCCAAGCAGTAAGGCCACGGGGATGACACTCTCCTTGCCTTCCAAGCAGTAAGGCCACAGGGATGACACTCTCCTTGCCTTCCAAGCAGTAAGGCCACAGGGATGACACTCTCCTTGCCTTCCAAGCAGTAAGGCCACAGGGATGACACTCTCCTTGCCTTCCAAGCAGTAAGGCCACAGGGATGACACTCTCCTTGCCTTCCAGGCAGTAAGGCCACAGGGATGACACTCTCCTTGCCTTCCAAGCAGTAAGGCCACAGGGATGACACTCTCCTTGCCTTCCAAGCAGTAAGGCCACAGGGATGACACTCTCCTTGCCTTCCAAGCAGTAAGGCCACAGGGATGACACTCTCCTTGCCTTCCAAGCAGTAAGGCCACAGGGATGACACTCTCCTTGCCTTCCAGGCAGTAAGGCCACGGGGATGACACTCTCCTTGCCTTCCAGGCAGTAAGGCCACAGGGATGACACTCTCCTTGCCTTCCAAGCAGTAAGGCCACAGGGATGACACTCTCCTTGCCTTCCAAGCAGTAAGGCCACAGGGATGACACTCTCCTTGCCTTCCAAGCAGTAAGGCCACAGGGATAACACTCTCCTTGCCTTCCAAGCAGTAAGGCCACGGGGATGACACCCTCCTTGCCTTCCAAGCAGTAAGGCCACAGGAATGACACTCTCCTTGCCTTCCAGGCAGTAAGGCCACAGGGATGACACTCTCCTTGCCTTCCAGGCAGTAAGGCCACGGGGATGACACTCTCCTTGCCTTCCAAGCAGTAAGGCCACAGGGATGACACTCTCCTTGCCTTCCAAGCAGTAAGGCCACAGGAATGACACTCTCCTTGCCTTCCAGGCAGTAAGGCCACAGGGATGACACTCTCCTTGCCTTCCAAGCAGTAAGGCCACAGGGATGACACTCTCCTTGCCTTCCAAGCAGTAAGGCCACAGGGATGACACTCTCCTTGCCTTCCAAGCAGTAAGGCCACAGGGATGACACTCTCCTTGCCTTCCAAGCAGTAAGGCCACAGGGATGACACTCTCCTTGCCTTCCAAGCAGTAAGGCCACAGGGATGACACTCTCCTTGCCTTCCAAGCAGTAAGGCCACAGGGATGACACTCTCCTTGCCTTCCAGGCAGTAAGGCCACAGGGATGACACTCTCCTTGCCTTCCAGGCAGTAAGGCCACAGGGATGACACTCTCCTTGCCTTCCAAGCAGTAAGGCCACAGGGATGACACTCTCCTTGCCTTCCAAGCAGTAAGGCCACAGGGATGACACTCTCCTTGCCTTCCAAGCAGTAAGGCCACAGGGATGACACTCTCCTTGCCTTCCAAGCAGTAAGGCCACAGGGATGACACTCTCCTTGCCTTCCAAGCAGTAAGGCCACAGGGATGACACTCTCCTTGCCTTCCAAGCAGTAAGGCCACAGGGATGACACTCTCCTTGCCTTCCAAGCAGTAAGGCCACAGAGATGACACTCTCCTTGCCTTCCAAGCAGTAAGGCCACAGGGATGACACTCTCCTTGCCTTCCAGGCAGTAAGGCCACGGGGATGACACTCTCCTTGCCTTCCAAGCAGTAAGGCCACGGGGATGACACTCTCCTTGCCTTCCAGGCAGTAAGGCCACAGGGATGACACTCTCCTTGCCTTCCAAGCAGTAAGGCCACAGGGATGACACTCTCCTTGCCTTCCAAGCAGTAAGGCCACAGGGATGACACTCTCCTTGCCTTCCAAGCAGTAAGGCCACAGGGATGACACTCTCCTTGCCTTCCAGGCAGTAAGGCCACGGGGATGACACTCTCCTTGCCTTCCAAGCAGTAAGGCCACGGGGATGACACTCTCCTTGCCTTCCAAGCAGTAAGGCCACAGGGATGACACTCTCCTTGCCTTCCAAGCAGTAAGGCCACAGGGATGACACTCTCCTTGCCTTCCAAGCAGTAAGGCCACAGGGATGACACTCTCCTTGCCTTCCAAGCAGTAAGGCCACAGGGATGACACTCTCCTTGCCTTCCAGGCAGTAAGGCCACAGGGATGACACTCTCCTTGCCTTCCAAGCAGTAAGGCCACAGGGATGACACTCTCCTTGCCTTCCAAGCAGTAAGGCCACAGGGATGACACTCTCCTTGCCTTCCAAGCAGTAAGGCCACAGGGATGACACTCTCCTTGCCTTCCAAGCAGTAAGGCCACAGGGATGACACTCTCCTTGCCTTCCAGGCAGTAAGGCCACGGGGATGACACTCTCCTTGCCTTCCAGGCAGTAAGGCCACAGGGATGACACTCTCCTTGCCTTCCAAGCAGTAAGGCCACAGGGATGACACTCTCCTTGCCTTCCAAGCAGTAAGGCCACAGGGATGACACTCTCCTTGCCTTCCAAGCAGTAAGGCCACAGGGATAACACTCTCCTTGCCTTCCAAGCAGTAAGGCCACGGGGATGACACCCTCCTTGCCTTCCAAGCAGTAAGGCCACAGGGATGACACTCTCCTTGCCTTCCAGGCAGTAAGGCCACGGGGATGACACTCTCCTTGCCTTTGTGACGGAAGGACACATATAACCTCTCCAATCATGCAGCCATTCAAAGACCAGTCGCGTCAGTCTATCGAATACCGGCCGTGAAAGCAGAAACGTGCCCAGGAAACTGCGCGTAGGGGGCGGGGGCGCTGACGGAGGATGGTGTCCCCCAACGTCAGACGGCTCAGATGATAATACTGGCGGAGTGGCCGTAGGAGCCGCACCAGGATGGCAACACGGCGACCACGCGGGCAATACTGGCCCACAGAGACATTAGGGCCATTGTGGAGAGCCGGACCCGTAACGCTCGCCATGAAAGGGGTCTTCCCGCCGCTCTCCAACGCTGATGAAGACACACGCCACCAGGTGTCATCCGGCCCGCGACACACTCTCCGCTAGGGGGGGGGGGGGGTGGAGCCTACACGACACCTACCCTGCCTGGAGAGCGCACGCATCACCACCCTGGGTGGGATGAGTAGCTCGCGTGTAGGAGTGCGTGTGTGTGTGTCTTGATGGGGTGGGGGGCGGGGGGGCAGTTGGGGTAGGGTGAAGAAGGGCGGTTGGGGGCGAGGTGTGGGGGGGGCGGCGACGGGGGGAGTCAGAAAGGAGGTAGCGGCGTGAAAAACCAAACACCTGTGGAGAAATTGGGCATAATACATACGTGGAAACGGGGGAGTGGGGGGGGGGGGGTGTGTGGAGCGGGCGGGCGGTGTGGGAGGTGGGCGATAATGGAAGGTGGAGGGTGGGTATTTACCTGGACGGCGGCGCCACTGTGAGGTAGTCACGTGGGTCATTAGCGTCATGGGGATAGGTCACGACCCGCCTGATCAAATAAGGTAAAATTTGCAGGCGCCCAGGGTAGATATCTTGCTATAGGCCGCGGGCGAGGCGGCCACCACCCCCCCCCCCCCCCCTACGACCTGGAGCCACCCCCCAATACCACCAGTAGCCATGCCCCCCCACCCCCCCCCCCCCCATTCCAGCAGTAGCCTACTCCCCCCCCCACTACCACCAGTAGCCACCCCGTACCATCAGTAGCCACCCCCCCCCCTTCCACCAGAAGCCACCCCCCTTCCACCGTTATCCACCCCCACCCCCTTCCACCATTAAGACAACCCCCCACCCGCCCCCTTCCACCAGTAGTCACACTCCACCTTACCAACCCGTTACCACCACACTCCACCGACCTCCAGTAGCCAGTGGACTGTAGGGACACACTCACACCAGAAACCAACCTAAGCCACCCGGAAACCACGGCGATCCCTAATGATACTTCCATCTCCAGGTTCCCCGAGGAAACTGACACACACGCACATCGAGCTTCAAACGCAATTTGGAACGCCACTAATATTGCCATTATTCAGTTTTCCTTTAAGGGGAATTAGACGCAGAGAGAACAATTATTTTCGCATTTTTCGAATTTGCTTTTTCCACGTTATAAGTAGCAATTCATAGACTTTGATGTATCTCGGGAGTATTTCTCTTTCAATTTCTTCAATTCTACACCATTATTTTGGTCACATGGCGTCATGGTCCTAGAGGCCAGGCACACCATGTTTGGACTCGATATCAAGGCCCTGGCCTGACGATTCTGTCCAGTTGGCATAAGATGTTCAACGGTCACACGATACCATTAATTTGACATTAATTCGCGTATAATATGCTATTCGGTCACACGATTTAGACCATTTGACCTTGATAACATATTCTTCGTTCACGCGATTCCATACATTTGACTTTGATAAAACATTCTTCAATTAAACGCTGCAATTCATTTGACTTTGATAATCTATTCTTCGGTCACACGATTCCGTCCATTTGACCTTCACAACATATTCTTCGGTTACACAATCCTACTCATTGATCTTCATGACATATTCTTCGGACACACGCAGTTCCATCCATTTGACCTTGATAAAATATTCTCCGGTCACATGGGGTGCCATCCATTTGACCTTGATAATATATTCTCCGGTCACACGGGTGCCATCCATTTGACCTTGATGGCATGGTCTTTGGTCACAAACTTCCAGGCAACTGACCTTGGGGAGGCATGCTTCCAGGTCGCGACACGGCAACCCCTTGTTCCGTCTCCCATATATAATTCCCTCACACTCGCCCCCTAGTGACGGAGAATCTGACATGAGCGTCCGTATTCCCGTCACACCCCCTGGCGGGCGGGTACCGCTACACGGCCCTGTACAGGCGGTATGACGGGCCTCACACCCGGCCAGCGGACTCTTCAGTCGGCAATCCCGCTGGTTTATGGACCATTCCCCCCCGACGATTAAGCGTCGACATGCGGTCTAAAGGCCTCGCAGAACACTCGCCGGCTGGTTGCTATATTAATCTGTCTGCGCTGTCGTCGTGGTCAACCCGAGCGTCGTGTCATTGTGGCTACAACGGCGGGGCTAGTATCCAGCGCACTCACCCACAACCTGTCTCCGAGAGCCCACCCCCCACAACCTGTCCCCAACAACTCGTCCCCCACAACCCGTCCCCAACAACTCGTCCCCCACAACCCGTCCCTCACAACCTGTCCCCCACAACCCGTCCCCCACAACCCGTCCCCCACAACCTGTCCCCCACAACCCGTCCCCCACAACCTGTCCCCCACAACCTGTCCCCCACAACCTGTCCCCCACAACCTGTCCCCCACAACCCGTCCCCCACAACCTGTCCCCCCCAACCTGTCCCCCACAACCCGTCCCCCACAACCCGTCCCCCACAACCCGTCCCCCACAACCTGTTCCCCACAACCCGTCCCCCACAACCCGTCCCCCACAACCTGTCCCCCACAACCTGTCCCCCACAACCTGTCCCCCACAACCTGTCCCCCCACAACACGTCCGCAACAAACCGTCCCCCACAACCCGTCCCCCACAACCCGTCCCCCACAACCCGTCCCCCACAACCTGTTCCCCACAACCCGTCCCCCACAACCCGTCCCCCACAACCTGTCCCCCACAACCTGTCCCCCACAACCTGTCCCCCACAACCTGTCCCCCCACAACACGTCCGCAACAAACCGTCCCCCACAACCCGTCCCCCACAACCCGTCCCCCACAACCCGTCCCCCACAACCTGTTCCCCACAACCCGTCCCCCACAACCCGTCCCCCACAACCTGTCCCCCACAACCTGTCCCCCACAACCTGTCCCCCACAACCTGTCCCCCCACAACACGTCCGCAACAAACCGTCCCCCACAACCCGTCCCCCACAACCCGTCCCCCACAACCCGTCCCCCACAACCTGTCCCCCCACAACCCGTCCGCAACAACCCGTCCCCCACAACCCGTCCCCCACAGCCCGTCCCCCACAACCCGTCCCCCACAACCTGTTCCCCACAACCCGTCCCCCACAACCCGTCCCCCACAACCTGTCCCCCACAACCTGTCCCCCACAACCCGTCCCCCACAACCTGTCCCCCACAACCTGTCCCCCACAACCTGTCCCCCACAACCTGTCCCCCACAACCCGTCCCCGTCCCCCACAACCCGTCCCCCACAACCCGTCCCCCACAACCTGTCCCCCACAACCTGTCCCCCACAACCTGTCCCCCACAACCTGTCCCCCGCACCCTGTCCGCACATACCACCCAAAGCAGCTTTCCACAGCGGAGTTCTCCAAACCACCGTTTACCATCGCGGAAGGCACACGGGGACGTCCACACTGCGCGCACTCCCTCTCCCACAAACTGGGGACTAGAATCCCCATTGGCGGAGTGGGTATACATCACGGCATGCAAGCAAGCCGTGACTGAACACACGCCAGTTGATAAATGAAGCAAATCAGGCGTCGGCCTGGTGTTTACCGGTGTGGGGTCGCCACGTGGTCCCCGAGACGGTGCGGCTAGGCCCACAGGGGGTCACAATTTCCACAGCACGGGCGCCGGGCGTTGCGCCATCATACAACATGGGGAGTCGCTTCATCTCGACGTCTCATTTATCACGACCTTCCGGTATATATGAGTCTCGTGGTCTAAATTATGTAGCAATATCCCTCCGGGTTTTTTTTGTTTCTTTCTGGCCTTTGTTTTTGCGCCTCTCAATCAATAATAATGAATGAAGGCGACGCCGCGAGTCACTGAAACAGAGATGACTCGGGGTGTTTCTAGGGCCTCTTACATCACAACAGATGGCATGCTTGATCTTTGTTAACCGAGAAATGGGGAAGTGTCTATTGGCGATCGGCATAGACAAAAATCATATTATGTTATAAATGATATAATTTCCGCCGCATTTTCGATATAATAATTTCAAAAAACACACAACAAACAGATGGCTGGGAAAACAGGAGAGGTCGGTTCCAACGAGTATTCTTTCCCCAAGACAAAGACAAGGAAAGGGCTGGCTGACTAAGCCCTGGGTGACTAAGCCCTGGGTGACTAACCCCTGGCTCACTAACCCCTTGCTGACTGACCCATGGCTGACTAACCCCTGGCTGACTAACCCCTGGCTGACTAACCCCTGGCTGACTAACCGCTGGCTGACTAACCCCTGGCTGACTAACCCCTGGCTGACTAACCCCTGGCTGACTAACCCTGGCTGAATCACACAGTGGCGGACTCCCCTACACAATCGCACGTGCCCTCCGCCGCAAACATAATCAGCGCAATCACTGACGGCTGCGCGCAACGTGAGCCATGATAGGCAGAAAGAAGCGATTATGAGGTGCTAATGTAATGTATACCAGGTAAAGTCACATCTATTCACCCTCTCCCCCTCCCCATCCCCCTCTCCCTCCCCGTGGGACGGTCCAGCGGGAGTGGGATGGGAGGCGATTAACCAGTCCGTGCTGTGACCACCAATAGTCGTGTTTTAGGTCCGCCTCGCCTCGCCTGCTCGTCGGGGATAAAGAGGTTGTCTTCTCACCCAGCCACATAAGAATAACGTCACAGCGACAGCCGCCACACATGGCCATGACAACCAAACCCCCCGCGGCGAATCAGGCGCCGGTCAGTCAATCTAGGCCCCATTGGCCCGCGTCCCCAGGCAAGGGTCAGCCGGACACCAGGCAAAGCCCAGGCAGAGCCCAGGCAGAGCCCGGCCCAGGCAAGGCTCCGGCATACTCCAGGCAGAACCCAGGCAGAGCCCATACAGAGCCCAGTCAGAGCCCAGGCAGAGCCCAGGCAGAGCCCAGACAGAGCCCAGGCAGAGCCCAGGCAGATTCCATGCAGAACCCAAGCAGACCCCAGACAGAGCTGAGGCAGAGTTGAGACAGAACCCAAGGCAGAGCCCAGGCAGAGCTCAGACAGAGCCCAGGCAGAGCCCAGGCAGAGCTCAGGCAGAGCCCAGACACAGTCCAGCCGAAAGCCAGGCAGAGCCCATGCAAAACCCAAGCAGACCCAAACAGAGCCCATGCAGAACCAAAGCCAGTTCAGGCAGAGCCCAATCGGAACCCAGGTACAGCCCAGACCGATACAAGGCCTTAGTGACCCCACCCAGGGTAGTGTGGGGTAAAGAAATCGGCAGAAGAAACGTGACGATACCCTTTTAAACAATGGACTAGTTTAAATGACAACGGGAGTGAGTGACAGTGAAATGTTCCTTGTTATCGACTAACAACATTATCCCCCATAGCGATAAATACTGTCAATAGGAATGAACTTCCTCAAGACGATCTGTCAGTGAGGATGGAACATCTTAGTAGGCTTAGTTAGGCAAACAAATCACATCACAACAACTTCCAATCTTCCATCAAATGGGGTCCAAAGTAAACCATGATATATCCTCTACAACATGTCGTTACAGTCTGACCTTTCATCACATATCGCCCAGAGCATGTCCTCTACAGTCTGACCTTTCATCACATATCCCCCAGAGCATGTCCTATACAGCCTGACCTTTTATCACATATCCCCAAGAGCATGTCCTCTACAGCCTGACCTTTCATCACATATCCCCCAGAGCATGTCCTCTACAGTCTGACCTTTCATCACATATCCCCCAGAGCATGTCCTCTACAGTCTGACCTTTCATCACATATCCCCCAGAGCATCTCCTCTACAGTCTGACCTTTCATCACATATCCCCCAGAGCATGTTCTCTACAGCCTGACGTTTTATCACATATCCCCAGAGCATGTCCTCTACAGTCTGACGTTTCATCACATATCCCCCAGAGCATGTCCACTACAGTCTGACCTTTCATCACATATCCCCCAGAGCATGTCCTCTACAGTCTGACCTTTCATCACATATCCCCCAGAGCATGTCCTCTACAGTTTGACCTTTCATCACATATCCCCCAGAGAATGTCCTCTACAGTCTGACCTTTCATCACATATCCCCCAGAGCATGTCCACTACAGTCTGACCTTTCATCACATATCCCCCAGAGCATGTCCACTACAGTCTGACCTTTCATCACATATCCCCCAGAGCATGTCCTCTACAGTCTGACCTTTCATCACATATCCCACAGAGCATGTCCTCTACAGTCTGACGTTTAATCACATATCCCCCAGAGCATGTCCTCTGCAGTCTGACCTTTCATCACATATCCCCCAGAGCATGTCCTCTACAGTCTGACCTTTCATCACATATCCCCCAGAGCATGTCCTCTACAGTCTGACCTTTCATCACAAATCCCCCAGAGCATGTCCTCTACAGTCTGACCTTTCATCACATATCCCCCAGAGCATGTCCTCTACAGTCTGACCTTTCATCACAAATCCCCCAGAGCATGTCCTCTACAGTCTGACCTTTCATCACATACCCCCCAGAGCATGTCCTCTACAGTCTGACCTTTCATCACATATCCTCCAGAGCATGTCCTCTACAGTCTGACCTTTCATCACATATCCCCCAGAGCATGTCCTCTACAGTCTGACCTTTCATCACATATCCCCCAGAGCATGTCCTCTACAGTCTGACCTTTCACCACATATCCCCCCGAGCATGTCCTCTACAGTCTGACCTTTCATCACATATCCCCCAGAGCATGTTCTCTACAGTCTGATGTTTTATCACATATCCCCAGAGCATGTCCTCTACAGTCTGACGTTTCATCACATATCCCCCAGAGCATGTCCTCTACAGTCTGACCTTTCATCACATATCCCCAAGAGCATGTCCTCTGCAGTCTGACGTTTCATCACATATCCCCCAGAGCATGTCCTCTACAGTCTGACCTTTCATCACATATCCCCCAGAGCATGTCCTCTACAGTCTGACCTTTCATCACATATCTCCCAGAGCATGTCCTCTACAGTCTGACGTTTAATCACATATCCCCCAGAGCATGTCCTCTGCAGTCTGACGTTTCATCACATATCCCCCGGAGCATGTCCTCTACAGTCTGACCTTTCATCACATATTCCCCAGAGCATGTCCTCTACAGTCTGACCTTTCATCACAAATCCCCCAGAGCATGTCCTCTACAGTCTGACCTTTCATCACATATCCCCCAGAGCATGTCCTCTACAGTCTGACCTTTCATCACAAATCCCCCAGAGCATGTCCTCTACAGTCTGACCTTTCATCACATATCCCCCAGAGCATGTCCTCTACAGTCTGACCTTTCATCACATATCCCCCAGAGCATGTCCTCTACAGTCTGACCTTTCATCACATACCCCCCAGAGCATGTCCTCTACAGTCTGACGTTTCATCACATTGCCCCCAGAGCATGTCCTCTACAGTCTGACCTTTCATCACAAATCCCCCAGAGCATGTCCTCTACAGTCTGACCTTTCATCACATATCCCCCAGAGCATGTCCTCTACAGTCTGACCTTTCATCACATATCCCCCAGATCATGTCCTCTACAGTCTGACGTTTCATCACATATCCCCCAGAGCATGTCCTCTACAGTCTGACCTTTCATCACAAATCCCCCAGAGCATGTCCTCTACAGTCTGACCTTTCATCACATATCCCCCAGAGCATGTCCTCTACAGTCTGACGTTTAATCACATATCCCCCAGAGCATGTCCTCTACAGTCTGACATTTCATCACATATCTCCCAGAGCATGTCCTCTACAGTCTGACCTTTCATCACATATCCCCCAGAGCATGTCCTCTACAGTCTGACCTTTCATCACATATCCCCCAGAGCATGTCCTCTACAGTCTGACATTTCATCACATATCCCCCAGAGCATGTCCTCTACAGTCTGACCTTTCATCACATATCCCCCAGAGCATGTCCTCTACAGTCTGACCTTTCATCACATATCCCCCAGAGCATGTCCTCTACAGTCTGACCTTTCATCACATATCCCCCAGAGCATGTCCTCTACAGCCTGACCTTTTCCTAAGGAGCTATCCTCTGCAACCTGTACGGACTGAGTTCTACGCCCTGTCCTACATGGCCTATCATCTGGAACATTTCTGGATCTTCGGGTAACACTAGGATGTGATTCATCTGTCATGGGTCCTGTGAGCAGTGCGATCCTGAGTGTATTGAAATTTAAAAACCAGGACGCTAGATGGAATCAGACATAGCTGCTCAATCTCACTTGTATTGAGTGGAGAGCCCGAGCCGATGGGGTAAACAAGACAATTCAATCCACCTGAATAGTTTAATTGACAGAGACATTAAGCACAAGTACACCTCGCCAAATGAAGCGCTCTGGCTGTCCATATCGCATGTGATTAATTACAACGACCCTGCTCTCCAAGTCTACCACCCCTTCACCCCCCTCTCCCCCGAACACACACTTCACCCTCTCTCACTGCCCCCGTCCCACCCCCTTCCTCCTGCCCTTGACATCCGTCTTCCTCAACCACGTGACTCTGGGGACGAGGAAGACTCAAGACGATGAGGGCCCCAGGAACAGCCCTTCAAGACCCACCCCCCCCCCTCCCACCCCCCTCTTTACCCTTGTATGTATGCCAAGCGTCAGTTCACCCCAGGGAAGGAGTCGGTAGGACAAGACGGCGGAGAGGGGGAAGGGGGGGGGGGGCGTGACCGGACGAGACAGAACAAATCATTCCCGAGGGGTTTATCGATAAGTTTGGCAGAAATCGATGCAGTCAGGCGTCTTGGCCTCTTCCCCAATAGGCTGTCGGCCGCTGTATGCGCACGCAGACCTCGCCTGTCACGCTAATTGCCCCATTTGTCCTCGCGGAGGAAGCGGCAAATGGTTTCATCCCTACGCGGTGATGCGGCCGGCGGCGGCGGAAGTTCTTTTTCCATATATGGGCATTCCACTGCGCAGCTACAGCCATCGCCAAAAGATGTCTCTCAGATATTGGTTAATAATACCAAAAAGTGATAGCAATATTTAAGAAGGCCAGCGAAACAACAGTAATTAGCAAATAATATTATTATTATTTCAACGCTGCAATAATTCAACGCAATACAATTTAGTTGGATAGCCCGAATCATTTCCAAATTATATTACGTCAAAAGTCTCTTTTTTTTTATTAATGACAGAAAGTGTTAAACAAATGCAGATGATCATATTTTCAGAATGTCCGTAAAACAACTAGTAACCAGGTAACACATGTTGTTATTACTAATATCTTAGAAATTGCAATTCAACACAACACAATTTTGTTGGATAACTGGTATAGGTTCCTACGATAGGTTTAACATCAAAGATTCAATTCAATTCAACAATACACTTGATAAACCAACAGCCATACAAGTTGCAGTTTGGGCTGGCATTTGCCCATATATGTATGTACAGGTTTTAGGTACACAAGTCAATCTTTTATTTGGCACACCCTATATTGTATGGCACGAGTAAGTACATCCAAGGACCAGCTCTACTTAAACGATTCTAACATTGTTCCAAATTATGTCTGATTGCTTTAAATGGTGAATCTAATCTAAACTCCAGTTTGTTAAACTGGCCTTTGGCCGTTCCTTGCAAGTTAAGACCTCCATTTACTGCCAGTAAATGAAGGTTTTTCAAAGCCCTCCTCGGATAAGTACATCGCAAACCGTCTAATAGTATATGGGACCTCTTCTCGCCCAGCTCGGCTCCTCTGGCGTCTCCGGGAACCCCTTGCTTGACATCTTTAGGGCAGCACAACTGGGGAAGGCTCCACCAAACAAACCCCCAACACGACCAGGAAATTGTCTGTATTGATTAAGCAATGGACGAAATCCATCGCATCTGGCATTTTATCCACAGAGCAGTTCAATTATAGCCTCCACCCCGACCCCCAGCCCCCCCCCCCCCCATCTCCCAATACCTACCCACGAATCATCTTCTCGCGCACTTCACCCCCCCCCCTGTCTCCTAACCCCACGAATATATATAACCTACCCAGAATCCACTCCCCTCCCCTAAAGTACTTTATCACCAACAAACTCACCCTACCGTAGTACACGCCGTTTGTAATCCAATTCGCATCGCAAACCTTTGCCTGCTCACCCCTGCAACCATACAAACAGCTCCCCCCCCCCCGCCACCCGCCCTGGTTCTCCAGTTTTACCTTCCCCAACCCCCGCTTTTGGTCCACATCTACAGATCAATATCTAAGCCACGCGATTGCCTCGGGTTTCGACTTGTCTGTCGCGGCCCACCCACCGGTCGTCCGGGGCGAATAAACTCCGTCTCGCAACTGGCTATAATATCTCGTAGCCCACTTCCTCGAATTCCGGGTTCTTTCAGTGGAGCATCAAATAAACACCGACAGCTGTGACATGTTGCAGCTTCCGCCAACACTAAAGGCACCATAACAGACCGAGGGATTGTTGATCCTTCTTACATTAAGACCTCGTTAGTAATCAGAGTGAGTAATACGCGAGCGATTTACGCCTGCGCTTAAAGTAAATTAAGCCCCATACATCTCACCTGGATCCACGGAAGTGGTCGTCTAACTGGCTGCTCTGTCCAGGCTCACTAGGCCATTAGACACGTCTGTCAGTCGACCGCGTGTCTAAACCGGCCACGTGACTGAACCGACCACGTGTCTGAACCGACCACGTGTCTGAACCGGCGACGTGTCTGAACCGACCACATGTCTGAACCGACCACGTGTCTAAACCGACCACGTGTCTGAACTGGCGACGTGTCTAAATCGGTCACGTGTCTGAACCGACCACGTGTCTGAACCGACCACGTGTCTGAACCGACCACGTGTCAGAACCGACCACGTGTCTGAACAGACCACGTACGGCCATACGCCTACAGCGGACATCTGTCCATACGCCGACACCGGCCCGGATGCCTAAACTTACCACATATAAAACCAACCATCTGTCTAAACCGGCCATACTGGCCCGCCCACCCTATTCTGCCCAGCCCACCCCATACTGCCCAGCCCACCCCATACTGCCCAGCCCACCCCATACTGCCCCGCCCACCCCATTCTGCCCAGCTCACCCCATTCTGCCCCGCCCACCCCATTCTGCCCAGCCCACCCCATTCTGCCCAGCCCACCCCATTCTGCCCAGCCCACCCCATGTTGCCCAGCCCACCCCATTCTGCCCAGCCCACCCCATACTGCCCAGCCCACCCCATTCTGCCCAGCCCACCCCATTCTGCCCAGCCCACCCCATTCTGCCCAGCCCACCCCATTCTGCCCAGCCCACCCCATTCTGCCCAGCCCACCCCATACTGCCCAGCCCACCCCATTCTGCCCAGCCCACCCCATTCTGCCCAGCCCACCCCATTCTGCCCAGCCTACCCCATTCTGCCCAGCCCACCTCATTCTGCCCAGCCCACCCCATTCTGCCCAGTCCACCTCACACTGCCCCGCCCGTCTCCCGCCTCCCAATTGCCTCACCCTGCAAGCCCCAATGACATCCCCATCCCTTTAATACCAAGTCGTCCAGATCCAGTCACTCCAACGTCCAGCAGTCCCCCCCCCACCCTCCGGAACCTGCCCCCTCCCCAATCTAACCCCCTACCTCCCCACCCACGCCCGCCACACACACCTCTCCCAAACCCATATATCACTGGTCCCTACTTGACGCAGAAGCCATCCAAGGAATTTCGGTGGGACAATCCAGTCATCAATATAGGTGGCGCCTTTTTTCTCTCTCATATTTTGAGCGGTGAACCGACGTAGCCTTAAATCTACTTCACGTGTCTTTTCTCGCTTGGTTACATGCCGCACCGGGACCACCAACCGCTAATACAAACTGTCCACCGGGAGCGTCAACCTGGGAGGAGGGGGAGGAGGAGGAGGAGGAGGAGGAGGAGGAGGAGAGGAGGAGGAGGACAAGGAGGAGGAGGAGGAGGAGGAGAATGAGGAGGAGGAGGAGGCTGAGGAAAAACGGGAACAGAAGATGGGGAGGGGGAGGGAGAGGGGAGAGGGGAGGGGGAGGGGGAGGGGGGGGGAGGAGGAGGGGGAGGAGGAGGACGAGGAGAAAACGGAAGAAAAGGGGAGGAACGGGAAGAGGAAAATGGGGAAGGGGGGGGGAGAGGTGGAGGGGGAGGATGGAGAGGAAAAAGAGAAGGAGGAACGGAAAGAGAAGATGGATGAGGGAAGGCAGAGGGGGAGGGGAAGAGGAGGGGGAGGCGGAGGAGGAGAAACGGGAAGAGAAGATGGGGAGGGGAGGGAGAGGGGGAGGGGGAGGGGGAGGGGGGGAGGAGGAGGAGGAGAGGAGGAGGACGACGACGAGAAACGGGAAGAAAAGGAGGAGGAACGGAAAGAGAAGATGATGAGGGAAGGCAGAGTGGGAGGGGGAAGAGGAGGGGGAGCCGGAGGAGGAGGAGAAACGGGAAGAGAAGATGGGGAGGGAGGGAAAGAGGAGAGGGGGAGGGGGAGGGGGAGGGGGGAGGAGGAGGAGAAGGAGGAGGAGGAGATACGGGAAGAAAAGGGGGAGGAACGGGAAGAGAAAATGGGGGAGGGGAGGGAGAGGTGGAGGGGGAGGATGGGGAGGAAAATGAGAAGGACGAACGGAAAGAGAAGATGGATGAGGGAAGGCAGAGGGGGAGGGGGAAGAGGGGGAGGCGGAGGAGGAGGAGAAACGGGAAGAGAAGATGGGGAGGGAAGGGGAGAGAGGGAGTGGGAGGGGGGGGAGGAAGAGGAGGAGGAGGAGGAGGAGGAGGAGGACGACGACGAGAAACGGGAAGAAAAGGAGGAGGAACGGGAAGAGAAAATGGGGGAGGGGAGGGAGAGGTGGAGGGGGAGGATGGGAGAAAAAGGAGAAGGAGGACGGAAAGAGAAGATGGATGAGGGAAGCAGAGGGGGAGGGGGGAAGAGGAGGGAGAGGCGGAGGAAGAGGAGGAGAAACGGAAGAGAAGATGGGGAGGGGAGGGAGAGGGGAGGGGGAGGGGGAGGAGGAGGGGGCTGGAGGAGGAGGATGGGGAGGAGGAGGAGGAAGAGGAGAATGAGGAGGAGAATGAGGAGGAAAAGGAGAAGGAGGAACAGGAGAGAAAATGGGAGATGGGAGGTAGAGGCGGAGGGGGAGGGGGAGGGGGAGGAGCAGGGGGAGGAGGAGGAGAAGGAGGAGGAAAAGGAGAGGAGGTAGAGGAGGGGGAGGGGAGGAGGTGGAAATGGCGGGGGAGGATAAGGAGGGGGAGGAGGGGGAGATGAGATGAGGAGGAAGAGGAGGCGGCGGAGTGGAGGAGCAGACGGATGAGGAGGAAGATCAGGAGGCGGAGGCCTAGAGAGAGGGGGAGGAGATGGAGGAGGAGAAGCAGGAGAATGTTGAAGCGAGAGGAGGAGGGGGAGGAGGAGGCGAAAAGCTGGCGCTCAGGGCAAGCCCTGTCAAGTCCCAGCGGCAACGTGGCAGCGAGCGACGATGTTTGTGCTTTCGTGTCAGCATCACACGAGTGCTTTGTGCCGCTACAGTGATGGAGCTCGCTGGGAGGGGTGTTTTTCCCCGTTCTGAGCAAAGAACCAGTGAGACACGGGCTGTTGTTTGCGTCGCGGTTGGTGATTACCCATCACGTACACGGCCTGGAGATAATCTGTCCACAACCACACATACTCGCTCGGCAATTGTGCCGGCATTTTTCCTTTTTTCAGCTTTTTTGCCTTCCCTCTTTCTCTTCTTTCCTTGCCGCTTTTCCACCCGTGGCTCGTGTCAAAGCTAATCGGATCCTGGTTAAACTAAAACAGCTCGTAAACGATATATAACAGCCCAAAACAGGAAACGTGCCGGCATTCCTCTCCGTATACAACCAGCGCGCGTGTTCATGGCAACCTGTCAAAGGCCAGGTCCAAACCTTCAGGTTAATTAATGGTGTGTTATGAGAGCCATTACTACAGGTCATACTCAAAAAAACAAGCCAGCCAGCCCCGCACCCCCCTCACACACACACATTTGCTGTGACGTCAGCCCATCACGTAGTCTGCATTCAGAACCAGGAGCAACGGGGAACCAGCTAATCTCGGCGCCAACCGGGGACCAGCTTAGGCGCGTGAAAGCAGTCGCCCAGCAGAGGGCGCAACAACCTCCATATTGTTATCTCTGGAACCGGTCTGAGCTATGGGCTGCGTCGGTCCACCAGGAACCAGGCAGTAAGTACACCTTAAGCTGTAATCAGGCCTATAAAAGTCACCAGCAAAGAAAAATAAATGTTTCACTTTACGACGTTATCAGGTGAAAATACCCATACTACTTCAAATACAATACAAGCTACTTGCAACTTATTATTTTCATTCGAAAATGAGCTAAGTGTCCCGTTCAACGAGCTAAATTCCAAAGTCGTTTTGACGAGCCGTAGTTTCTAAAGCGATCTTTAAGGTAGCATCCTCTAAGAGGTCATAGGTCAAAACACAAGACGACTGACTGAAATGAACAAAAAATGTAACAAAAATTTAAAAGTATATGCAAAAGATTTCAATTTATTTAAGGTTCGGTTTAGGGGAGATTCTACTGTAAATATAAAAACACTGGAGAAGACCGTCAGACGGTCAGCCACCGGATGAAGGATTTAGCAGACAGGTCGCGGGTACCGGGGCCGGATCACCGCAGCAGCGGTCTGCCAGTCCGAGTGCTGAGCCTGGCCCAGGCTTGGCAGTCCGGGTGCTGAGCCTGGGCCCACGCTAGGCAGTCCGGGTGCTGAGCCTGGCCCACGCTAGGAATTCCGGGTGCTGAGCCTGGTCCACGCTAGGCAGTCCGGGTGCGGAGCCCTGCCAAGGGTAGGCAGTCCGGGTGCTGAGCCTGGCCCACGCTAGGTAGTCCGAGTGCTGAGCCTGGCCCAGGCTAGGCAGTCCGGGTGCTGAGCCTGGCCCACGCTAGGCAGTCCGGGTGCTGAGCCTGGCCCAGGCTTGGCAGTCCGGGTGCTGAGCCTGGCCCAGGCTAGGAATTCCGGGTGCTGAGCCTGGTCCACGCTAGGCAGTCCGGGTGCGGAGCCCTGCCAAGGGTAGGCAGTCCGGGTGCTGAGCCTGGCCCACGCTAGGTAGTCCGAGTGCTGAGCCTGGCCCAGGCTAGGCAGTCCGGGTGCTGAGCTGGTCCACGCTAGGCAGTCCGGGTGCGGAGCCTGGCCCACGCTAGGCAGTCCGGGTGCTAAGCCTGGCCCACGCTAGGGAGGGTGCTGAGCCTGGTCCACGCTAGGCAGTCCGGGTGCTGAGCCTGGCCCACGCTAGGCAGTCCGGGTGCTGAGCCTGGCCAACGCTAGGCAGTCCGGGTGCTGAGCCTGGTCCACGCTAGGCAGTCCGGGTGCGGAGCCTGGCCCACGCTAGCAGTCCGGGTGCTAAGCCTGGCCCACGCTAGGTAGTCCGGGTGCTGAGCCTGGTCCACGCTAGGCAGTCCGGGTGCTGAGCCTGGCCCACGCTAGGCAGTCCGGGTGCTGAGCCTGGCCCACGCTAGGCAGTCCGGGTGCTGAGCCTGGTCCACGCTAGGCTGTCCGGTGCTGAGCGTGGCCCACGCTAGGCAGCTCGGGTGCTGAGCCTGGCCCACGCTAGGCAGTCCGGGTGCTGGGCCTGGTCCACGCTAGGCTGTCCGGGCTCTGAGCCTGGCTTACGCTAGGCGGTCCGGGTGCTGAGCCTGGCTTACGCTAGGCAGTCCGGGTGCTGAGCCTGGCCCAGGCTAGGCAGTCCGGGTGCTGAGCCTGGCCCACGCTAGGCAGTCCGGGGTGCTGAGCCTGGCCCACGCTAGGCTGTCCGGGTGCTGAGCCTGGCTTACGCTAGGCAGTCCGGGTGCTGAGCCTGGCTTACGCTAGGCAGTCCGGGTGCTGAGCCTGGCCCACGCTAGGCAGTCCGGGTGCTGAGCCTGGCCCACGCTAGGCAGTCTGGGTGCTGAGCCTGGCCCACGCTAGACAGTCCGGGTGCTGAGCCTGGCCCAGGCTAGGCAGTCCAGGTGCTGAGCCTGGGCCACGCTAGGCAGTCCGGGTGCTGAGCCTGGCCCACGCTAGGCAGTCCGGGTGCTGAGCCTGGCCCACGCTAGGCAGTCCGGGTGCTGAGCCTGGGCCACGCTAGGCAGTCCGGGTGCTGAGCCTGTCGCCGTCTGAGCAGGCCAGTCCATATGGGATTATTCCGTCCGCAGCCGCCACAAAAAATAAGTAGCTTTAAACACATTGGGGTGGGACTTATGTCGGGTCTAAAGATTTGATTGACTTGTTTTGAAGGTGGTCCCTTCTTTTTCCCTTCTTATGGTCGGTGGCGATCTTCAAAGGAGGTTAGTTATGTCTGTCGATACGTATGGGTGAGAGAGGGTGGCGGTGGGGGTGGCGGTGGGGTGCGGTTGGGGGTATGAGGGCAGTTTTCCTGACCCCCCTCCCCCCCCACCGGGCAGATACAATCACTGTGTAACGTCATCTCGTATTCGCTTGGGTTTTCCGGGAAATCAGACTGACATTTCGGAATAAAATAATTGCCTGAAGAAATGCTGAGACAGAGAGAACACCAAGGATGAAGAGTGGACAGAGACGAGACAGGAGGCGCCCTGCTCGGAGAGTGGACAGAGGCAGGACCAGGGGGCGCCCTGCTCGGAGAGTGGACAGAGAGAGCACCAGGGGGCGCCCTGCTCGGAGAGTGGACAGAGGCAGGACCAGGGGGCGCCCTGCTCGGAGAATGGACAGAGGCAGGACCAGGGGGCGCCCTGCTCGGAGAGTGGACAGAGACGAGACCAGGGGGGTGCCCTGCCTCGGAGAGTGGACAGAGAGAGCACCAGCGGGCGCCCTGCTCGGAGAGTGGACAGAGGCAGGACCAGGGGGCGCCCTGCTCGGAGAGTGGACAGAGAGAGCACCAGGGGGCGCCCTGCTCGGAGAGTGGACAGAGGCAGGACCAGGGGTCGCCCTGCTCGGAGAATGGACAGAGGCAGGACCAGGGGGCGCCCTGCTCGGAGAGTGGACAGAGACGAGACCAGGGGGGCGCCCTGCTCGGAGAGTGGACAGAGAGAGCACCAGCGGGCGCCCTGCTCGGAGAGTGGACAGAGGCAGGACCAGGGGGCGCCCTGCTCGGAGAGTGGACAGAGACGAGACCAGGGGGCGCCCTGCTCGGAGAGTGGACAGAGACGAGACCAGGGGGGCGCCCTGCCCCTCCACCCACACAGCAACTGCAGGCCCCTTCATGCGCCAGGGGGCGCCCTGCCCCTCCACCCACACAGCAACTGGAGGCCCCTTCATGCGCCAGGGGGCGCCCTGCCCTCCACCCACACAGAAACTGGAGGCCCCTACATGCGCCAGGGGGCGCCCTGCCCCTCCAAACACACAGCAACTGGAGGCCCATTCATAGGCCAGGGGGCGCCCTGCCCCTCCACCCACACAGCAACTGGAGGCTCCTTCATGCGCCAGGGGGCGCCCTGCCCCTCCACCACACAGCAACTGGAGGCCCATTCATGCGCGAGGGGGGCGCCCTGCCCCTCCACCCACACAGCAACTGGAGGCTCCTTCATGCGCCCAGGGGGGCGCCCTGCCCCTCCACCCACAGAGCAACTTGATGCCCCTTCATGCGCCAGGGGGGCGCCCTGCCCCTCCACCCACACAGCAACTGGAGGCCCCTTCATGCGCCATGCGGCGCCCTGCCCCTCCACCCACACAGCAACTGGAGGCTCCTTCATGCGCCAGGGGGCGCCCTGCCCCTCCACCCACACAGCAACTGGAGGCCTCTTCATGCGCCAGGGGGCGCCCTGCCCCTCAACCCACACAGCAACTGGAGGCCCATCCATGCGCCAGGGGGCGCCCTGCCCCTCCACCCACACAGCAACTGGAGGCCCCTTCATGCGCCAGGGGCGCCCTGCCCCTCCACCCACACAGCAACTGGAGGCCCCTTCATGCGCCAGGGGGCGCCCTGCCCCTCCACCCACACAGCAACTGGAAGCCACTTCATGCGCCAGGGGACGCCCTGCCCCTCCACCGACACAGTAACTGGAGGCCCCTTCATGCGCCAGGGGGCGCCCTGCCCCTCCACCCACACATCAACTGGAGGCCCTTTCATGCGTCAGGGGGGGCCCTGCCCCTCAACCCACACAGCAACTGGAGGCCCATCCATGCGCCAGGGGGCGCCCTGCCCCTCCACCCACACAGCAACTGGAGGCCCCTTCATGCGCCAGGGGCGCCCTGCCCCTCCACCCACACAGCAACTGGAGGCCCCTTCATGCGCCAGGGGGCGCCCTGCCCCTCCACCCACACAGCAACTGGAGGCCCCTTCATGCGCCAGGGGGCGCCCTGCCCCTCCACCCACACAGCAACTGCAGGCCCCTTCTTGCGCCAGGGGGCGCCCTGCCCCTCCACCCACACAGCAACTGGAGGCCCCTTCATGCGCCAGGGGGCGCCCTGCCCCTCCACCCACACAGAAACTGGAGGCCCCTACATGCGCCAGGGGGCGCCCTGCCCCTCCAAACACACAGCAACCGGAGGCCCATTCATAGGCCAGGGGGCGCCCTGCCCCTCCACCCACACAGCAACTGGAGGCTCCTTCATGCGCCAGGGGGCGCCCTGCCCCTCCACCCACACAGCAACTGGAGGCCCATTCATGCGCGAGGGGGCGCCCTGCCCCTCCACCCACACAGCAACTGGAGGCTCCTTCATGCGCCAGGGGGCGCCCTGCCCCTCCACCCACACAGCAACTTGATGCCCCTTCATGCGCCAGGGGGCGCCCTGCCCCTCCACCCACACAGCAACTGGAGGCCTCTTC